>OY744481.1:288594142-288687193 GCA_963556165.1 Tipula helvola
GATACTAAAGAAGTTTCACTTAAAAAAAAAACAGTTTAAATTGTAATGAAATTATAATTTGATGATAAATATATTGTGATTTGTGGTGTAAGAGGTGTATTAAATGTCATGATACAAACTGAAAAAAACAAAAGAAATATATGTATATATATATATGTATATGAAATAAATAAATTACAATCATGAAAGTATTAATTAATAAATAAAAAAATAAAAAATTGTTGTTTTGGATATTTCTTACCTAATAAAAAAAAACAAACAAAGTATTTCCAATTCCTTAAATTATTCTCCCATCCACCATTCTGTGGTGACAAAACAAAAAAAAAAACTATAAATTGGTAGACCAATTCCAGTGCAGTGAATAACGTAGTGCCGAACCAATAAATGTGGCACAGCTAAACGTGTACATATGGGCTCTTTGGCTTAGTCAAAATACATCAAGTCATTGTGATGTAATATTGGCGTGAAAAAGGCAAATTTTAATCTGAGCTGGCCTGAATAGCTTTTGAGCTTCTTGTAGCAGCAGTCCTGCCAACAAGCGGGACGAAGTCGGTGTTGAAGAGGGGGTACATGCGTCGTCACCAACAGTTCCAGACCAGAAAGTACCGGATGTGGTACGCAGAAAAAAATACAGGTACTGTGGTACCAACAACAATAACCATTTTTTTTCTCTTTGCCCACACATAAGACAGTGGTTCTTTAACGTAAATTCACAACTTTTCTTCTCATTGTTTATAAAGTAGAGATTAATTTACTGTTTTATTGCTTTGCAAAAAATTTTTGTTGAATTAAAGTAAAATTATTAATAGATTAATTTAACGTCCAGTCAACAATTTTTTTTGGTTTTAGTTGTAATTTAATACTCATGTTTTCCTGTTGAGATGTTAAATTAAGATTTAAAATTAGATGCAATTTTTTTCTCATGTGAGCTTAATTTGATTGTTGTCGTTATATTATATTATATTTTTTATTATATTTATAGTTATATTATATTTTTTTTTATTACATAACATTTTTTTTCCTCACAGCCTTCTCGGCTGCAACCACGATATTACCGCAACCACGGTAGTTTCCGGTATATAGCTTACTATTTTATGTGTCATCATTTGTGTTAAACAGGCTTTGACTTTTGAGTCAACTGGATGTATTTTTTTTATATTTTTATTTTTTAAAATAATCAAATTCTAATATTTTAAGAACGTATTGTGCATAACAGCAAATTACTCCCCAACCGCAGCGATAATAGTCTTGAGATGTGAAAACCCGGTTTCAACCCGATTCATCAAGTATACAATAATCCTCTTTTCGGAAATAAGAATGCAAGCATCCAGATGAATATGCAGTTTTGCAGGGATGGTGATCCAGAATATGATCTAATTCCGGTACTACGATCTGGCCTGAAACGTGCAGTTTTTTTACTATTTTGTCATCCACCACTTTTGACATAAGCTGTTATGAATGAGCTCTTGCTCAAAATAGTTTGTGTTAAAAGTTAAAATTTAATAAGTAAATAAATAAATAAATAAATAAAATAAATAAGATATCAGTTTTCATTCTTAAGATTTTTTTTCCTTTATCAGTTTTGTGGGTTTTCGCTTTTATTAAGTTGTCTGTCATTACCGTAATAATTAATAATTTCATCATTAAGGGTCTGTGGTTTCAATTATTTTTTTTTTGTAATTCTGGTCACAACATAATTTACCGTGCGTCTATCACTCTAGTCTGGAGAATCGTATCGTTGGGACGGTGTTGGACAGCGGGGCTGTGGATGCTTCTCATTCTCTTTATTTTTGATGTGAAAACATCTTTAGCGGTAGGAGTAAGTAAAAAATTGTATAGAAATCGGGTTACGGAAACTAAAATGCCGAACAAAAAATATTGCTGGTATGTGTGAATATCGATAAGAACAAAAAATAAATAAAACGTAAAATCAATGCAAAATCTACGCATACTCAGGCAATGTACAGCATCATCCGGCATTTCAAAAACATCGTGAGCCGAATACAAAAAAAAAAAATCTAAAAAAAACCGCCTACTTTAATTTATTTTGTTGTGAAAATGCTATATTATATGGCCGCAGCAGCAAGTGTTTTTTAAAATGAAAATTACATACGAGTAAAAGGACCACAAATTATGCTTGTGAAGTGTAATAGTTATTTACGTCACAAGGGAGGTAAACGAGTTGTTACGGTACGAGTTCGATGTTTATTTGAGAATTTTGAACGGGTACTGTAACGATCAATTAACAGACGTGTAACCTGATTTTGCTTTGTTCAGTGAGTTTGTCGTGACCATTTACCACTATGGAGGTTTAGGTGATTAACTTAACAGAACTGTACTTTGCTCATGCTTAATTATTGTCAGTTAGGTTCGTCCTCCAAATTCAAAATAGAATTATAACTTTCTGAATTTTTGAACCAAAAATGTAACTTAGTTTAAATACTGAGCGAACAACATCCGTCTTTATAGAGGGGTTCCTGAGCCTTAACGAAATGGCTTGAAATGATTCAATAGTTATACAAAAAAGTTTTCACATAAATCTTTTGCGAGTTGAGGGTGAACTCGCTCGTTGTTTTTTTTTATGTTAGTAGGTTCACTAGTATAATGGAGTAGAGTAGTACGTAGGGGGATTATGACGGGTTTAGGGGGTAAGACTCTTGTGTTGGGTCGAATCATGCCGTAGTTCTCAGGCTTTACTAGGGTTACGGTTCCCAATCTTTTCTGTGAACAAAGCGATTGTGTCTCCTATTTACTTCTGTGGTTTCATTGTGATATATATGCGGTTATTCAAGCATTCTGTTAAGTCTGGAAAACCCCACCCCAACCTTGAGCTCGAGCCGGCTACTTACCGCACCAGATCGCTGATATTATGTCTGTTAGCGAAATCTCCAGATTTGATTCTAAAATCTGAGGATTTCGTTACAGGTAGTAGGGTGTAGCTTAGGATTAGGTTATAATTTTTTATATTTTTCTTTTTTTTCTCAATTATTCTTATTGTTTATTAATTTTTTTCTTCGTTTTTTGCGGTTTACAGATATGTGCACCTTTTGGAAAACTCCACCCCATTTCTCTGAAACCTAGCCAGGATAAACTGACTGCCCGTAAGCTCTTCATTCGTACTTTTTATTAACCTACTAGTTACTCTAGTATTTGTTAGTGTTACAGACATGACTCTTTCTAAACCTCTTCTACTACTTTACAAATGGCACAGATGTTTCAAAGTGTTTCAGCTTATTTTCCGACACGGCGATCAAATGTTTGTTGGATCACCCGATGTATGAGAAAGTCGATGACACTAAAATACATCTTTAGAAGTTCCTAAGGTGTGCATGTACCAGTCGTATTTTCAATTCAGGGGGAAAATATACAGACAAAGTTTTGGAACTTGTACGGCCTCGTGTCTGGCTACAGTATAATGATGACCTTTTCGTTTTAAATTCACATACGAGGCGGAGGTAAACGAGGTCTTACCTTTTCTGGATTTGAAGGTGATAAGAGATCGCAATACTGTATCTTTTGGTATTTACCGCAAGCCAACAAACACAAAAAGGCTAATTACAGCTGAATTTCACTACAATGGAGCTCATAAAAGGGCAGCATTTCCCTCTCTGGCTCATCGATTGTACCAAATTCCTATGTCAATGTCCGAATTCGAGTTGGAAGAAAATTTCATTAAAGACACATCGTTGATAAACGGCTACGATATTAAGTTGAATGCGCAAATACAAAATTTAAAACAAACACAAACGAAAAAGACAAATTATAGCGAACACACAACTCTTAACGGGCATTTGGAACCTAACACAATGAAGCAGATATACCTATTACCCTTCGATCACCAATAAGTTGTAAAATCTTTTCCGAAGGTTCAATTTGGAGCTAGGTCTGGTATTTATCAAATTGAATGTTCTAAATGCGAAGGAAAATACAATGGGCAGACGGCCAGATGATTTCGCAAACGTTTCCAAGAACACACTCTCGCCCACATGGTTAATAATAGAGACCACGAAGAGAACGTAAACAATTGCAAAATTATAAAGTTGGTAAATTAGATTTGGAAACTTTATGCCACCGAATCACTGGCGATGGAGGAGCATAAATCCGTCTTGATGAATATGAAGGATAGTTCGATTTCTTCTAATTCATTTAATGTGATCAATTCCTTAAGCAATAGTAGACAAAGAATTATTCTTTATTTCAAATTTTAATCAAATTTAGTTTATTGTTAAATTTTTTATTTACATGTGGTGTTCCCTGTATTAATTGGTACATAGATAGATATTAAGTGACAATGTTATGAATTTCTACTCTCTATGTGTTGTTTTTCTGCATTAAAGCACAAAATAAAATGCTTTTAGTCACAGTTATAAATTAAATCTGAGGATGACCACTTAGTGGTTGAGAACGTTCATTTTTAAAGGTGATTATTTCACGGAAAAACTTAAACACTTTAGTTATAGAAACCACGGCGACTCCACACTACAAGAATTTGCACAGATGTTTGGGTGTATATTTAGCACTTTAATCCCCACTCTGAGCTTAAGAAAGAAGCTAACGCGAAAAAGGTAATAAAGTGAAGAGAATAATATTACCCGCTACATTATATGGTGGGAGTTACACAGAAAAAATAAATTTAAATACTTTCTTGTGCAACAAACTGTATTTGTTTGCTGTCAATCAATTTTTGTATACGTCAATTTAAAATAATATATTCACATACAACAAATATTACGCAAGGATATATTTCTCCAAAACAAATCTTCACATTCACATCATATCAATAATCCAGTTTTAAATTAAAAAAAAGGAAAATATGAAATAATAAATTGGTTTCAGTTATCTCATAAATTTTCCTGTTTTTCTTTACTAGACGCGTGTGTGTGTATGTCATATCGATAACAACAGTAATAATAATAATAATGAGATGCGCGTAAGAAGGAAACAACACATCTTCCAAATTTATCATCTTGTTTGTGATTACGGATATTTGTCAAAAACTTTTACGATTGTTATAAATATTTGTAAATTTCATTTGTATGTAATACAACAGAAGCAGTAGCAGCATCAGCTTATACATTATATTAAAGTTAAAAGCTGTATACATAAAAAAAAATATGAGCAAAAAGTTATGTTTTATGGGAAATGTATCGCGTATAATTTTTGAAGCGTTCGAAAAAAAATTTGTATGTAAGTAAAAAAAAAATAGTTAATGCCGTGATACTATATCTCGTACTCGTATGCTGTTTTTTTTTTTTAATATATGCATAATGCTTCGCGGATTTTTCACTTTGTTGTTGTTATACTTCGAATATATAGAAAATATTCCAATTTCCATTTTTAATTTTCCAATTTATCAAAGTCAATCGTAAAATTTAAAAATAAAGCAGAATCTGATGGGAAACGACGGAATAGCATTTTTGTAAACAAAAAAAAAAGATTTTTAATACTTTTTTTTTGATTAATGATGCAATTAAAAAAAAAGTTTTTCTTAATATTTCCCAAAATTAGACAATTTCAGGAAAAAAAACAATTTTATTTTTTTTATTATACAAAAAATAGTTACAACGATCACACACATTTAGAAAAATTATAGGTATAAAGATTAAATCTTATATTTACGGATCTCTATGGTACAGTATGTCGAAACATATGAGAAAATATTAAAAGACAAGCTATTAGAAGCAAAATAACATGACCATGTCGTTTTTATATTATAGTTTTCCGACTAACTTTGAACGATGTATCTGTGTATGTATGATTATTATGATAAATAATTGGACAGTATGTTGGAACGTCGTTCTTCTGTTACAGATAAAATGTATATGTTATTTGTAATATGTGTATGTGTGTGTGCTTGGGACTATATATGAGACAACGAAATTAATGTTTATGATAATTGAGCTGAATGATATTTTTAAAACAATGGCACATTTTAGAACATGATGTTAATGTTCGTATTGTGACAGCTCTACTCGTTTTTACTTAAACACGAAGATTATATTATTTCAGTTATAACAGAAATACAGGAAGTTATTTACAGATGTTACTCAGATCGTCCTTTTATTTTTTCGTAATAACTTTTATATACCCAAAAATTAGTTTTGTGTTTTTTTATTATTTGTCACTGTCCAGAAAATACTTAAGCCATCATATTAAAACTGTGCTTGAGCATTTGACAAAAATGGCTTAAGTAGCCGCTTTTTTAACACTGAGTGGTTTGGTTCAGATCAAAGTTAACATTGAAATCAACAACGTATCGGAATATCGTAAGAAATTAGTATTAATTGTCGTACTCACTTCTGTCTAATTTTACGTAGTTTTCTAGGACACTTTTTTTTATGATTTTAACTTGGAATTTTGGGTGAACGGGAACATATTTGCAACAAAATTTAAGTCGATTTCCGGGTGATATTTTATGACTACATATTCTTTGTGTATTAACGATACCTACGGACAAGTTTCAATCGAAAAAATGAACAGAATGCTTTTAATGTTCACGCTTAATTTATATATAATGGTGATGTCCAGTGGTTGCTGCCACAATCACCATTTGAACATTTGATATATTTTTAGCCGAGTAGGAATAGCTCATGATTTAAGGCTTTTAAGGATTATTGTACCTGAAATAGACCATAAACCAAAGAGTAAGGGCTTTTAAAGATGATTTTACATGTGTTGGGGCATCCCACAAAAAAACCTTACAGACCGACAAACAGCGGGAGCTGTGCTTTTCTTCAAAAAAAAAAAAAAAAAAAATCGGGGTGGGCTGTGTCGTCTACACGGCCGTAGGTATTATGCGTGATAACGTTTATAAGATGTTGAGATTAATTATTTTAATTCAATATAAATTATAAGCCAAAGTTTCTGTACGCACAAATAAATGAGGGATTCTCTCACTCTCTCTACAGTGTTCTAAACTATATATTGTAAATCGCTATTTTGAAGATATCAATTTCATTTAAAAGTTATGTGGAGGGTTATTACTTTAATTTAAAATAAATTATCCACCACAGTTTCTTTACTCACAACACTCTTCTCTACTTCACTCTTGCTACGTGCTACAACGCATTGTAAATCTTTTAATTTTAATTAAAATGTATGTGGAGATTAATTATTTTAATTTACAATAAATTATGCCATGGATTTTTTACGTATAAATTGACACCATAATTGTTCCGATAAGATGAGGCGGTCTCTCGCTACAGTGCTCCCAATCATTGCAAATAGCTATTTTGTAGTTTGTAATTTTAATTAAGATTTATGTGGAGATTAATTATTTTAATTTAAAATAAATTATCTGCCACAGTTTTTTTATGCACAAATTAGCACCAGAATTACGCTTGCCTCGCCGCCTGATGACGTCATTGCGATAATATTATTAGGCATGAAGCCTAAGGACCAACCTAAGATATCATACATTTAAATTAAAAGTAGAACGGCGCAGGCATTTATTTATATCTAGACTGCATGCGGATGTAAATGAGAATGATTTGCGGAATTATGTTAATATCCAGTTTGCTGGCATAAAGGAGATTAAAGTTTTTAGGTGGTCCAAGAGTAAAGATGCAGTTAATAAGGACTACTCATCTTTTAAATTAACTGTGCTGGAGTCAGACTTTGAAATCTTGTTGAATCCTTGTGTTTGGCCAGCTGGAACTCTGGTTAAAGAATTCAAAAGCAGAATACGTGAACGCTCTTTTTTAGGGGCTCCAACGGTTTCTCGGGGGAAAATATGGACACCGGCTGCACCAGTCAACCCGCCTTCGTCATTATTTATTATACATCAAAATATAAGAAGTATACGTAAAAATTTTAATTTATTTTTAGCCAATATTGCTGCACTTAATAAAATTCCACAGATCATTCTATTGTCAGAGGTTTGGATTGAAGATTTTGAACTTGATAACTATAAAATTCCTGGCTATAATATATTTGGTAAGTGTAATTCTACGTATAGAGCGGGTGGCGTTGTTGTATATTTTGATGATAGCATTCAGTACAGTACTGTCTCCTATTTTGATATTAGTAGTGCTGACGTTTTACTGCTTAATTTTAATTTTGATTCTATTTCATTTTCGGTTGTTTGTTCGTATAGATTTCATGCCTTAAACTCGTCTGTATATGATGATGAATTTAATACTGTTCTTGCAGGTATTAAGTCGAAAAATCTTATTATCTGTGGGGATATGAACATAAATATTCTCGATGATCGTATATCAGCTGATGACTATTTATGTATGATGGCTACACACGGATTAAAATCGTTAATTAATTCACCAACTCGTGTTTCAAAAAATTCCTCTACATGTCTGGATCATTTATTCTTCAGATGTTCATTAAACTTAAAGTTCAATTTTTCTGCGAATGTACATAATCTGAATATAACTGATCATTGTATGACATCCATATTATTTTTGCCAAGTTGTGCTTCTACTAAACCATTACCAAATAATTATTTAACCAAATCTATTATTAATTATTTAAGTTTAACAGATGATCTGTCTAATGAAAACTGGTCGGTCGTCTATTCGCCAGGAAATGTGTCTCTAGCATTTGACAATTTTATGTGCAGGTTAAAATTTTATATAAATAAAAATACCTCGTATATTAAAATTAAATCAAAGGATAGAATTATTAAGCCTTGAATTACACCTTCACTACTTATTAAAATTAGGCTGAAGAATAAAATAGCCAAGAAGTTAATTCGAAGGGTGAATGATTTAGAGCTTAAACGGCGCTTTGATGTGATAAATAGAGTTGTTAAGCACGACGTGACTCTTGCTAAGGTCAACTTTTACAAAAATAAATTTGAATCTGCGAATGGTAATATTTCAGAATGCCGGAAACTAGTTGCTGGCGTTTTAAATAAAGACAGGAAAAATGTGCAAATTCAAAAAATTGATATTGATGACAATTATTGTATAACTGATAGACGTGAACTGGCTGAATTGTTTAATAGTTATTTTGTAAATGCGGTCCAAGATTTAAAACTGACTGTAAGTAACAATGAAGATGATTTTTCTGACCTAATTTATAGCAATTCCGCTGTACAGTCATGTGTTTTCTTTGAAACTTGTCCAGATGAACTGCTAAAAGTCATATCGAATCTGAAACCTAATTTTTCTACTGGCATTGATAACTGCAGCAATATTCTTGTCAAACAAATTTCTCATTGTATTGTTAATGTGTTTTCATATATTTTAAATTTTAGATTTGATTCGGGTATTTTTCCAACTAAACTAAAAGAGAGTCAGGTTATTCTCATTTTTAAAAAAGGAAATAAAAATAATATTGTAAATTACAGGCCGATTTCTTTATTATCGGTTTTTTCTAAAATTATTGAAAAGGTAGCTCACCAAAGAATAACTAGTTTTTTGAATAAAACACATTTTTTGCATACCATGCAGTTCGGGTTTAGAAGATCTAAAAGTACTGAGGGAGCCCTATTGGAATTCACTAATTTCCTGTATGAAGGTCTTGATAAGAAAAGATCGGTTGCATCAATTTTTCTGGATTTAACTAAAGCCTTTGATATGGTTAACCACAAGGTATTATTACAAAAATTACTACATGCTGGTTTTCGTGGAGTAACTTGGCAATGGCTTAGCTCATATTTATGTAATAGAACTCAAGTGGTTAAGATTGGTGATGTTTTGAGTGAATGTAAAATTATCAATGATGGTGTTCCACAAGGTTCTGTTTTAGGCCCCATGCTTTTTTTGATCTACTTAAACTCAATTTTTTATTTGAAGCTTTCTGCAAAGTTGATAGCTTTTGCGGATGATCTACTGTTTCTGTATAATGATCGTTTGGAAAGTACGAACATTCAGTCTATGAACTCTGACCTATGTAGTCTTAGAAAATGGTGTCTTGCTCATACCATGTTTCTGAGCACAAAAACTAAGGGTATGTTTTTTAAACTTAATAATGAAATTGTTGTTCAACCAGATATCATTTACCATGATATAAAGTGTGATAACATAACTTGTTGCGCGGGTTGTTTTAATATTGAATTCGTATCAAAATTCAAGTACCTTGGCCTGACTATGGATGCTTCTATGCGTTGGCTGCCCCATATTGATTCGTTGCGTATCTATTTGTATGCTGTAATTCGAAAATTTTATATTTTACGTTCAGCCTGTCCTTTAGCAGTCCTAAGAATTATTTATTTTGCGCTAGTTGAATCAAGATTGTCCTATGGTTTAATATGCTGGGGAGGAACTTATAATACTAGAATTTACCCACTTGTTATTGCTCAGAAACATGTTATTCGGATTATGCTCAATTCAACAAGGCTATCGGCTTCGTGGCCTTTATTTGAGTTTTTGGAAATTTTCCCCATTAGACATCTATTTGTGTACAAAGTAATGAAATCATTTTTTTCTATTAAGGACACTCAGTCTCATGTTACAGTCAAGTACAACTTGAGAAATAAGCAGTACATGCGGCTAGAAAAATTTACAACAACAAACTACCAAAACTCGTTTCAAATATTGGCTCCAATAGCCTGCCAGATGATTTAAAAGGCACTCATAAATTCAATATATTTAAGCTAGGACTGAAATCGTTTTTGTTCAAGTCCTCGAGTGTGAATGATTTGTTGCATTTTCAAGTGTAGCATGTAATTATGTACATATTTATATTATATTTATCTTGTAATTTTCTGCTTTATTAATGTTAGTTTTTCTTTTTTCCTTTAAATATTAATGTTGTAAATATATTAAATTGTTATCAGTCGACACTGGATTTTAAAAAATCCACAGATTGTATTATAATAAATAAATAAATAATAAAAATAAATAATAAAATAATAATGCTTACAGTAATTGCCCACGATCAAAGGCAAAATTTCGTTTCAATTTTCTGAACATGCGGTGTAAGACGTGATCACGTCAAACAAATATAAATTGGAAAAACTAAACTAAAATGCCTTTGGCACAATCGAACCCCAGACCTTAGCCGCTCTAGTCCAATACGTTACTACTAAGCCATACGTTCAACCTAAATTATTTAACTTTCATTGTTATATTATTTCAAACATACATAGCATGCTATGAAGTTTATGATAGGAAACAAATGTTTATCTACAAATTCTCATGGCTTACTACAACTCAATATAAAATTTTTAAATAACTTATAACAGTGTTCGCATACATTTAGGCGCAAAAATAAACTTGTACCACGTATTTTCTAGTATAATTACTGTAATAATTATTGTATAAAGGGGAATACTTAATTTATAGTAAAATATTTGGTCATTAATTGAATACTAAAAAAAAAAACAATGTGTGTAGCCTCCTCGCGCGACAGAAGTGAAACTTTTTAAGCTGTAAATTTTTAATTACTATCATTTATCGTTCAATGGTCCGGCTGGCATATACAGTAAAATGTGTAGCTTTTCCACAGCAAGACTTGAAGAAATAGTCAATTGATCCTTATATATAGTTTTATAGGAATATTATACAAAGTCAGAGTAGATACATCCAAATTAGTTAATTGCACATTCTAAATTAGTTATTTTTCTCAATCTCTGTTACTCCACGATCTGGTAAAACAGGATTATCACAACTCGATACAAAATCTACCTATAAAGGCACGATAAACGGAATAAAAGCAATATTATTTACTAATACTGATATTAAAGCAACATTTTAGCTTGAGAATGCAAGCGAAATTGTGATGGTGTATTGTTCGGTTTATATTTTGAAGTGAATTTTGCTTAAGACAAACATTTTCTTGAAAAGAAATTCAGAATACTAAATAATTTACCTAAAGTAATGCAACCAGCGATTGATGCATAGGTGCAGTTTTCTCATGTCATTTGGAACTATTGCAGCGTATAATTTCCATGTGTCATTTTGTAGGTAGCCATAAACCAATTGTTTCATTTTTGAATTGCCTGAGAAAAAGAAATATATTTTGTATTTAGTTTAAAAGTATTAAATTTAATTTTAATTTGTCAACTCTCATTGTATGATCCTTTAAATATCTTTACAAATTTAAGTTTTATAAACTTCGCTTCTCTATTTATTGTAAATTTACAATAATTTATTTAACATAATAACCGCCTACATCTAAATAGTACAAAAACAGTAAGTTTGAGATATTTGTGTACAAGCAAATTATTTACAAACACAATTTGTATACTTGTTTTATATAATATACTTGTAAATTGCAATCAATACCTCAATATACCTACTATAAATCTCGACTCTTTTGTTTTTTTCGAATCATACCCTGCCTAAAAAAATTTCACTTCAAAAATAAAAGAAATACTGTCGCTTCTTTCGTTTCATATCGCTTTTTCATATTTTGCTTGTAATTTTTGTTTTGTTTCATCGATTTTAAAAATCACCCCGGTACTAATGAAGTTTCACTTCAAAAATACAAATAAAAATGAAAATTGGGTGAACATAGAAACTCGAGATATTTTCCGTTCGAAATTTGTTGTTAACAGTTGTTAACCTCTATCACTTTGGCTGTTATAATATTTTGTTATGTAAATTAGAAATATAAGAAAAGCGTTCCGGGGTTAGGAATGAATTGGGTAATTAAATATTAGATAATGTACATATATTAGATAATTATATATGTAGGTTTCATTCCACCTCGGGCTATTGTACAATACACATCGAAATTAAATAATTTCAAACTAAAATAAATCATTACAATACTTACACCTTAATATAATATTATAATATTAAATTCATAATAAGTGTATACCGTGATTGAAACAAACATTAAAGACTTTCAGCATAAATATGATCAACAGAACAGCAAGCTTTTTTTTTCTTTTGCCTATTTTCAGTATGGTAAATTTATATTATCAAAATAATAGAGGTTTAAAACCAAAGTGCACTGAATTTAAACTATCACTTCATGGAACAAGTCATGATTTCATATGTCTGAGTACTGATCGGTTATAAGCGTGAATTTTCTGTTGTTAATACGGATTTACCTAACTTACCGTTTGGATGCTGTGTGGTCTAGTTTTTATTAAATCAACATCGATGGCTGTATATATGTATGTGTGGTTTATTTTTCATATACTATTTACGATAACTTGCAATTATTTTTTGAATTTTTAAAGGACTTTAATGATAAATGGTAACCATGATATTTTGCTGCTTGGTGATTTTAATTTCAATTCTATTGTATAGAATATTGATAAAGGCCAATTTATTGTCTCCATTAAGTTATGAGGGTCGGTGTACTGAGCTTTTTGTTGAAGTTCCCAAATTATGGAAAACTTCTTTTATTATTGATGTAATAATAGTCTAAGAGCTGGTAGACAATTTTGAGTAGGTATTTGAGGCAGCATGAAAATTTGTGTGACGCTTCTTTAGCAATGTCTAAACACAAAATCAAAGACCTGGCTGAAGGATAGCGGGGCATTGTCAACCTTTGATTTTTTTAAGTTGCGAAATTTTTTTTGCAAAAAATGTATTTTAGGCATTCTGAAATTTTAATGCCTTTTAGTTTAGTATTTAACAAAATATAAAATAAAAAAGCTAGATCATTTAGTCGGGTCTAAAATGTTGCAAGGCGGCTTCAAAGTTGAATTTTGTAGACTTCTAAAAAATATATTTGAGGCAAGCTGAGACTTAGACAGATAAATATATATACCTGAAAAAACATAACCTCAAAAAGACAGGTCATTTTGGTGGGACTCTCTACCTGCCAGGTGGTCGAAAATGTACTGAGTTTTTAAGAGCTTTTGTCGTAATTCTACTTTGCACTTTTCTGTTTCGCTTGTTCTATTACATCTAGTTATCATCAACACTACTTTCTTGAACCTTATTACCTGTTTCAACAGTTTTTTTTTCATTATATAAGCAGAAAAATTCATAATTTTTACCTTTGGAATAGATTTTTCGAACCTATCAGCAGATTCGTTACATTCAAAAATAAACATTTCACCTAATTTTGCATCTACTTCTTCAATATTTATCAAAAAATCTTGTTCTGCATTTAAAGCTGCTTTTCCACTCGAAATATTGAAAAGTCGTTGCTGGTCGATGCTAGTATCGAATGGATTCATAAATTTGGAAAATGAATTGACAAATAATTGAATTTGTTTAGTGTCTTTGTTTAAATTATATTTTTCCAAATCAGCTGCAACATGTTGCCGTTTACGTAGACAAGTAGCCTCATATGTATATGATACAACAGTTGATCGAATCTCGTGGCTCTTACAACAGTGCTGCCGAGAAGAAATAAAAGTTAAATAAAATGTACTGCACCGGTTAATCTTCTTTCAGCATCTGCGTTGATTATCTGTTCCAGAGTCAGATCAATTGGCTGTTTACAGAATGACTTGTCCGTTCTTTGGATTCCAAAATAACTTCTTTCCATGGATTCTTGTAATCGTGGATTAGTTTGTTCTAGTTTAATTAAAATATCGTGATATTAAACCAACCAACGTGAATAATTTGGCTGATTAAAGACAAAGAAAAGATTGGCCGTTTTTGGTTAAATAAATTTAAATAGATCAATATCGCATGTCCGTATACTGCGGCTTAACTTCTGACAATAATTGACGAGATTTATGTACGGCACATAAAATTGAGGCTTTTTACCATAAGCTCCATTCAAATGGGCTTCTTTATGTTGAAGATATGAAGGTATGAGGTTTGAGGCTTCACTATTTTGTAATAAAGCACCATAAGGTATAATTTTTGATCATTAAACTCCATCAGCTCTGTACGTAAATTTTCTATAATCGTTATTTTTTTCATTTTTCAAGAAAAATTAAAAATGCAAAATTTCTGATCCAACTGCCATCAGTGGGTGAAATCGTTTACATCTATTAAAGTGCTTGCCAGAAAGGAATGTTGATCCATTTGCTATTTTTCACTTTCAATAGCAATATTCATTGGTCGACAGCTTTGAAATATGCAAGGATAATATGAAAAGATCCAAAATGAATAAATATGTTATCAAATAATGGCTGCTCACTAGCTTGGATTTGCATCGCTACTTTAGCAATAGCTTAATCGTAAGTAACTTCAATATGAGACTGCAGTACTTCTTCAGCGATTTTTTAACTTTCTTTCAGTGTTTCGAGAACAACATTTTTAGAAGTAGTGTTGATGATAACTAGATGTAATAGAATAAGCAAAACAGAAAAGTGCAAAGTAGAATTATGACAACAGCTCTTAAGAACTCAGTACATTTCCGACCACCTGGCAGGTAGAAAGTCCCACCAAAATGACCTGTCTTTTTGAAGTTATGTTTTTTTAGGTATATAAATTTATCTGTCTAAGTCTTAGCTTGCCTCAAATATATTTTTAGAAGTTTACAAAATTCAACTTTGAAGCCGCCTTGCAACATTTTAGACCCGACTAAATGATCTGACTTTTTTATTTTATATTTTATTAAATACTAAACTAAAAGGCATTAAAATTTCAGAATGCCTCAAATACATTTTTTGCATAAAAAATTTCGCAACTAAAAAAAATCAGAGGTTGACAATGCCCCGCTATCCTTCAGCCAGGTCTATGATTTTGTGTTTAGAAATTGCTAAAGAAGCGTCACACAAATTTTCATGCTGCCTCAAATACCTACTCAAAATTGTCTACCAGCTCTCCATCTATAAGGCATTCCATTAATTCATGTCAGCATAGATTCGTTGGCATAGGTCCGTTGCACTACCCCTAGTGGAAAGTTAAAAAGAGTAATAGTGTATTTGCTAATATGTTAGTTGTTAATATCAACAACAGATAGGCTGAAAAAACTGTTCAAATACCATTATTAATATAATTTGAAGTCGAAATGGGTTATATTTCTAATAATTGTGTGGATGAAGAATGTGATTAACGGATTACATGGGTGAATCACTACAATATGTTTTTTCGTTATTAATGGAATAGATGTGCATCGATGGGCTACTATAAAAAAAATGTATATCTTTATTGAATAACTTATTTGAATAAATACTTTCTACTTCATAAGATTGAAAATGGGGATCAGATTTTTTAATATTTATCAAGTATCAAGTTATGCATAGACTGTTATCGTACTGTGATTTTATAAAACTGAAATGTATGGTCAAATTTTCGCGCTAAATAATAATTAGGTTTATACTCAGTACCTTTATATGGTAGATACTGTTAAAATTAGCCGAAAGTTGGGAGCCGAAAGTGGAAAGTCGATAATTCAGATTGTATTACTCCATCCGAAAGTGAAACATGGTAATGCAGATTGTGTTATCCCAGGCAAAAGTAAAAAAAATCGTACGTTAATGAAGATTGTGGTATACCAGCCGAAAACTAAAAATGAAGTCGATATCAATCGGTGGTGTTTAGCCTAAAAATTACTAAGGATGCATGAATATCATGAAGACCTTAGTTAATATTCTTATATGGCAAAACCTGGTTCTAGTTTTCCGGCGAAAACCAAAAAAATATTTTATTTGGAATAAAATTAGTCTCTAGAGTGGTATGGCTGGAGATGGATTACATTGTTGTTACCCGTCAATAGCTATCGCAGGAAAAAATTCAGCTCAAGTTTCCCATGGGGAATTTCGAAAAATTCGATTTTACAAAAATCATTAGAAAATTTGTATAAAATGAGCCTATAGTATAGAGTGTTATGTCTGGAGATGTATTTTGTTGATGTGACTTGTCAATAGCTATCGCAGGAACAAACTATCGGAAAATTCCATTTTCCAAAAATCATCAGAAAATGTATATATACAATCAGCGATATATATCTAGAGTTTTATGTCTGGAGATGTATTTTACTGATGTGACTTATTGTTTTTTGCAAAATCGAAATTTCCGAGATTTCCCACGAGAAACTTGATCTGAATTTTTTTCCTGCGATAGCTATTGACAAGTTAAATCAATAAAATACATCTCTAGACATAACACTCTAGAGGCTCATTTTATACAAATTTTCTAATAATTTTTGGAAAATCGAATTTTCCGAGATTTCCCACCGGAAAATTGTACTGAATTTTTTTCCTGCAATAACTATGGACAAGTCGCATCAATGTAATCCATTTCCAGATATAACTCTCTAGAGGCTGATTTTTACAAATTGTCTAATGATTTTTGGAAAATCTGTTTTCGGAGATTTCCAAGGGCAACTTGAACTGAATTTTTTCCTGCGATAATGATTTTTGGAAAATCCAATTTTTCGAGATTTCCCACCAGAAAATAAAAACGATTCAACTTCAGATATACACTCTCACAGCGATGGCAAATCTATGACCCGCGGGTTACATACTGACTCGCGAGCTAGTTGTAAGTGACCCGCGAAAAATTCAAGGTTCGTCAATTTACTATTGGTACAAATTTGTATAAAAAGTAATTTCCATTTTGTGCCAAATATAAAATTTAGTGATCATAAATTTTGGTTACTGGGCTATGTATAGTACTAATTTCAATCTCTCCAATGTTGGCTGCACTGAATCACATTGTCAGTATGTCAAAAAGTCTTATGCTATTGATGAGCAATAATAATATTATTTTTTAAATCATAAAAAGTAAAGTGCATTTAGAATTAATAACAGAATGAAATTAATTAAAATATGAAGTAATTAATAAAAATTCAAAGGATTTCAAAATATGAAGTAATTAATAAAAATTTTAAGCCATACTTTGTGTGGTGAATCGGTGATCGGTTAAACGTCATTTTGAATCAAATCATTCTTATTTATGTTTAATTTCGGACAGTAAAAAAATGAATATATCGCGAAAAAGTAAAGCATCTTAATACCGAAGCTGCTCAGTTTAATATTATGTTTAAGCGATAAAATCATATACAACAATGAAAGCCCCTCTCGGATGGTGAATACTTTAGAAAAGCTTTTTTAAAATACTCAAACCATCTTTTCGACGAGTTTCCCAATAACGAAATACCGTCAAAGTCCGTATTACAGAAATGAGTAACGATATTACTAATTATTATTTGATTTACAATATGCGGGAATGTTTTCAATTGCGTTGGATGAAAGCAGAAATGTTACTTCACAAGCGCGACTTGCTTTTATAGCTAGGTACCAAACTGGAAATATAATGAAAGAGCTGGTAAAATTAATGACAATTTCTGGACAAACAAGAGGCAGAGATATTTTTAACTTATTCAAAGAAGAATTTACCAAAATGAAAATTAATTTAAGGCAGATAGTATCTGGTACAATAGATATGGTGCTCCAAATATGGTTGGCATACATAACGGTTTCATAAAGTTTTTGAAAGAATAAATCAATCACCCATTGATTGACTTTGGTTGCATTCTGCACCAGGAAGCTCTTTGAGCAAAGGTCGGGTTAAAATCGTTAGAAAGCGTCATTTCCACTGTGACGAAGATTATTAATTTCATTAGTGCTCGTGCTTTAAACAACCGTCAATTTACCACATTATTGAATGAAATAGAAGCACAACATTCGACTTTGTTAACGTACAATAGCGTTCGATAGTTAAGCTGCGGGAATATTCTTGAACGATTCGTTGAGTAGTTAGATGAAATCCGTCTATTCCTAAATGAAAAGGAGCAAGATTATCCGCAGCTGATCAATTTAAAATGGTTAAATGATTTAATATTTTTTTGTGACTTTACGTTGCACTTTAACGAATTGAACTTCAAATTTCAATGATCCGGACAGATTATTTTGACACTGTTTGAACTTTCAGCTTATAGAAACCTTTCAAATGAAATTAGAAATTTTTTCTCAAGACTTGAAAACCGAAAAATTAAAATATGTCCCAACCTTAGCGGTTCACTTAAAAAACACTAACAGTTTTAAAGAGAGGTCAAATAAAATCGAGACATTAAATAATTATATTTTAATTGTGGAAGATTCTAAAAAACTTTTGTTACAGCCCAATTTCGACATTTACACGAAACTTTTAAATTTTTATGATAATTTATCCCGATTCCATTAAATATAAAATGCTGCAACTATCCGAGTTAGAGTGGCTGAAAGTCGATAACCTGGAAATGGAATTAATTTAATTTAAGTTATAACACGAAAACAGAGAATTTAATTTTAAGCGGAATTCTCTACCTAATAATTTTATTAATATGAAAACTCTGGCTAAAGCTCTTTTCACAATGTTTGGTTCCACATCACGTGTGAACAATTATTTACGACAATAAATTATGTTAAATCAACTGTAAGAAATCGTTTGGGGACTGATTTAAGCGCGGCGTATGTTGGATTAAAGATGTCTACGTATATACCACGGATCGATCGGTTGTCATCTGCGAAACAGCAACATCCTTCGAATTGAAAATTAGACGAAAAATACTGAGTTTATTTTATTTATACCTACATATTTTCACTGAATTTAGAAATAAAAAATTATTTATTTTGTTTTTGTTAAACCTATACATATTTTTCTGACAAAAATTGCAAATAATCCATAAATTTATATGAATTAGTTAAGATATTTAAGTGAATAATTTGTAACGACTCGCGGTGCAATGCTAATATTTTTGTTGATTTTGCTGATTTTCCGGTATTTTCCGCGATTAGGTTAAACAAAGTTTTTCCCGTAAGACTATTTACAATATTTTTTATTACAATCCATGTATCCTATTTGCTTTGGGCTAATAACCACAAATTTTTTTAATAAAATTATTTGCTTGTCCGCTCTGTAAGCATGACTCCCACAAGTTTTACCTCTGCCGCAAATTTCAAGCAATGTCGGTCCATTCACAAAGAGACTTCATTACAAATACAAACTGTTGATTTAATTGCGTCAGTGATGAAAATTCCACAAACCGATGTCGAAAGTATCCAAGATGATATAACAAACTGATCCATTATGCTCCGATGGCCCTCCAATAATAAGAATAATAAAAAAATGCTCCGTGACCGAGCCATTACCAAATAAAATTACTCTTGCCAACTTCGTAGTAGCCTCTAACATTCGGGCAACTGTATCCGATACCAACGAGCCAGCCATGGTCCTCTGCCAATTCCAAAACGAACCTACCTCACATCAATCATTTAAGCCAGACACAAAGGTTATGAACCACCACCAATTAAAATTGCTTATGCGAACTTCACTGAATGCTCGAATAATCCAACCAATCCCAAGAAAAAACAACATCGTATAAGCTACCTAAAGCAAGTTGCAATTCAGTGACGTCCAATACAACAACCAAGGTCTAAATCCAACTATCGACCAAGAGGTAGTTCCACATCCAACCATCAACCAAATACCTACCTAATTAAATATTTTGTATAAATAAACCAAGCTACTTAAAGTAATTTATTCCTAATTTATTTGTGGAAATGTATAGTCACTCCTAGATTATACAATATGATTTTGAAGGTTCATAATTGCTTTGAACATTCATTGTTTAGACCAAATAATTTCCATTTCTTGTTGCGTATCCCAGTTGACATGATACCTGGCCGTCAACGAGTTGGTAACCATTACTGTAGTATTTTTATGTATACTATTATATTATTGTTATTTATGCGTCGCCAATTATTTTATATAACGCGCACAGACGATTCTATAGATAAGCTATTGTATTTGTATTTATCCCTCCCTTTTGCACCTTGCCGTGTCAATCCACCAACCAAGCAATAACATCTTGTGAAATAAATATATAAGTTAAAACCTTTAAAGGTTGTTGTTGCTATTGTTTTATTTTTAAGTGAATAGATACATCTAATTTATTCAAGAGCAAACAATACCGGATGTGATAACCAAAGCATCCCCATAATTTGGAATGTGTAAAACAACCAATATTAGCTCCTGTTTTAGCAATTGTTTCGTACCATATTTTTCATGTTATGGACAGTCAAATTAAACATCAATAATATCGTTTCTAAAAGGCTATGAATGGTTGTTTTGTAGGTTTGGTGTCAGGAGAAATTATTGAAGGTCAAACGGTAACACCGTCTTATTTGCATTAGCTTTTGCTCTACATAATTTTGTCTACTCTTTTAGTCTCAAACGCTATTTAAGCTCCACTGTGACAGTTTTTCTGCTTAGTTTCAATATTTCGCTCTTAATCTTTTCGTCTGCATAGGTGATCCTCAGGTAGCTCTTTTTCAGATAAACCAAATGAAATATGTAGGTTATGTACATACAAAAGTTGGTATAAATTCGATGTTTGTTATTTTACATTTTATTTATATAAACAAATTGTTTTTTGGTAATTTTTATGATTTCTGTTTTGCCGAGAAAAATGATTGCGGCACATATAAGGCATCGTCTGCTTATCGCGTTTGCAGTCTATAAGAGTTCAGTCACTGTGTTAGTTGGATGTATAAAGATGTAGCCTTGTGTTATTAATGGGTATATCTTTGAATATAATGTTTCTTTTCTGTAAATAATTTTAAATTTTTGCGTTTGAATGTGTGTATAATTGTTTGGACGGTAGAAATTTAGAAATAGTTATATATGTAGATATAGACAAATATAAAAATAATATAGAAAAGAAAGGCTTATAGGAAAAGTTTTCGCCATTATTGAAAACCTGATTAATTAGTACAACACAAGAACTGATAAATTTTTGATTTAGTTCAAATAACTTTTTATGAATTACAACAAAATACGCTAAAATTTTGATTATAAGCTCATTTTGATACATGTTATTACAAGAAAAAAAAAAACAAGAAAATCTGTTAAGGGGGTAATATCAACTTCTTTGTCACTTCTGTTGTTTTGTTTAACAAATAATGCAGGTAGTCGTAAATATTAATTGAAGTCGGAGCAGAGCTGAATTATTCGGTGTTGAGCAATTTATTCGATTGTCGCGAATGGGGTTGTTTTCTGAGTGTAGTACCACAAATAATAACCATACATTGCAAATACAGAAAATATTTTCTAAAAATTTAATTTTGCGTGGGTCTACTGAATGAAATAAAGTGCGATTTACAGGTGCTCGACAACCATTTCGCCTATCGGCCAAATCGTTTAACGCTTAAATTATTTGCCTCTGCTTATTTCATACTTTAGTGGAAACAATTCTAACTTTAAGGAAAAGTTTCGATCTATCGAACTACTAGGATATTTTTCCAACCTCGTGAACATGAGGTGTAGCTGATTTAGATCCTATATAATTTTTTTAATATAATGAATTATCTTATAACTAGTTAAGAATTCATGATTAAGTTTACTTCTGATGGTTAAGCTCGGATTCCTTTGGAATACAACGAAAAGATTCTGTGGTCACTAGCAAACGCTTGTTTATTCCAAGCTTCCTCTTAATAAAGTTGTTTGTGTGCATACATTTTGTATATAAAGCCAAAAGTCACTACCCTTTCATTTTTGTTATTTTAAGGCGTCATTAAAGTTAAAAGAGACATGAACTAAAGGCCGATTTAGACTTTACAACAATGTTGGCAACAAAAAATGTTTGGAAAAAGAAGCGATTAGTACATTTGAAAGAGAAGAACAGAAATATAAACAAACAAAATTTTGTTGGGTTTTTTGTCTTTTTTTTGAGCAATTGTTTGAGCAAAAACGTAAAACATACTATAAAATATACTCGATCCGACTATATTTTATGGTAACAATAAAAAATCCACAACAAAAATGGAGGTTTTTATATTTTTATAGTACAAAAAGAAAACAAATAAACAATTTTTCGCTAGACGTCATATTATGTTTATAGCAAGAAAATACGATGTCGAATGGTAAGAATTTTTTTTTATTATATTTAATTATTATCATAATACATAATTTAATTATTATTTAAATTTTAATTTATTTTTCATTTTAGCAAAAAAAATAATTGTACTCAATAATGAAATTGTGACTTCGCCCATTACATTTAATAATGGTAATAACATATTTTGAATTTAAGGTTATATATTTTATAATGATTTTTTTTATTTAAAAAGTCAATTATAATGAAGAATATTTAGATGCAGAATGGGAAGAGGAAAACCT
Organism: Tipula helvola; assembly: GCA_963556165.1. Taxonomy (NCBI): domain Eukaryota; kingdom Metazoa; phylum Arthropoda; class Insecta; order Diptera; family Tipulidae; genus Tipula; species Tipula helvola. The sequence goes on from OY744481.1 coordinate 288,617,011, forward strand.
GCGCCAAGTTGAATATGGTATGTGTTAACTACGAATACTGTGCAAAATTGAATATAATACATCATACTGGAATATAACTTATTTTAAAAATTCTATTTGTAGAATCGGAGATCGTCTTCTCAGAGCAAAACAGAGAGTGGGAGATGCGAGTAGGTACGTATATTTAATTTATTCTAATTAATTATAGGGTGTATACCTATAACCTGTATTTGTGTTTATTTTATTTTATTTTAGAAGAGCTAATTGATGCTGTACGGCAACATCCGTGTTTGTGAGACATACGTAATAAAGAGTATTGTAACAAAACGATAAGGCAAAGGATTTGGGAGAATATTGCGGTTTCGTTAGGTACATCATACAAAAATAAAATAAAAATCAATTAAACTAAAATTTATTTATTAACAACTTTATTATAGATACAACAAAAAGCAACGCGACTGATGTTAAAAAAAAATGGGAATCGCTGAAAAGTTGCTACATGCGGTCGAAGAAGGCAGCTTCAAGTGGCTCTTGCAAGCAAATAAAAGAATATAAATTTGCAAAGAGCCTTGCATTTTTGAATGACACTTTCGAGCCTAGACCGTAAGTAAAATAATTGGGATGAAATGTAAAATGGGTAAATAACGTTTACAATGATTATATTTTCATTTCAGAACATCTTCGTTATCCAACATGGAAACAAATACAGAAGACAGCGTTGGAAGCAGCCACGTACCGCCCCGGAAAAGTGTGTAAAGCGATTACAATTTATATTCAAACTAAACTATATAAATATCTTTATTTTAAATTTATATTATCAGGAAAATATCAACCAGAATTGCTTGATGAAAGTTTGAAAATTAAAAAAGTAGCATTAGAAATATTTAAAAACAAGACTATGCCGCAGCCAGCACCAGCCCCAGCCACCAGGACAGCCCACGACGTTTTTGGTGAATATGTCGCAATGTACTTAAAAGCATTGTCTGAAGAAAATTCCAATGAGGCCGAAATGGAAATTATGGAGGTTTTATATAAAAAGAAAAAATTGCAAAACGCAAAAAATAAAAATTGAATTATTTATGAGAATAAATACAGATTAGATTTTGTCGTTTTGCCAAGGTACCGCTCCTTCGCTACTAAAATAGTTGGCAAACCTAGATAGACGAGGTTTTAAAAATGTTAATACGTCATAATGATTAATAAATAAATAAAAACCTGTTTCGTATTTCCTTTGCCTCTTTCGTAGAATTGAAAGATTTGGTGTGCATGCCACTTAGGTTGCCATTTCATTCCCGTCGCCATGCTCGATCAGAATGTGTTCCGTCGCTATTCTCCACATCTATTAAATCGGGCGAGATGTATGGAGTTGGAGAGGGCTGTTGTCTTAGCCAATTATGTAAGCACACGCAGGCGCTTATTATTTTTTCAGCTGTGTCGACCTAAATAATTTCAATTATGTATTTAATAAATGCAGCAATTATTAAAAAGTTTGAAAAGCTTACATTAGCAATTATTGGTTGCCTGAATATTCTCCATTTTGACACGAGTATTCCGAAACAATTTTCAATTATTCGGCGAGCCCTTGGCAACCGATAATTAAATATTTTTTGCTTCTGAGTGAGAGGGGTTTGAGAAAATGGCTTTAGCATATTCGGATGAAGACAAAAGGTATCATCGGAAAAAAAAACATAAGGCATAGTTTCAAATTGATTCGAAATATTCGATGGTTTCGGTAACCTAAATCAAAATTTTAATCAGTTTTTGTATATAATGCCGATAAATGTATACTTACGGTAACAAATTTGAATAGAATTTTTTTTCGAAATTGCTGTTTCGGAAAATTCCTCCGTCACTTTGTCTCCCAGCAGCCCCTATGTCACACATCATAAAATTGTAATCGTGGTCAGCAACAGCCATGAGCACGATTGAATAATGTTTTTTGTAATTAAAAAACGTTGATCCACTAAACGATGGAGCCTGTTAATAAAATAATATTTATAAATAAATTTATATTTTTAATTAAAATATTAAAACTACCTGTATGTAAACGTGTTTCCCATCGATGGCACCAATGCAGTGTGGGAAGTTCCACCGTTCTCTGAAACCATTTGCCACGTCTATAAAATATTCTTCATTAATTTTTTTAAATGCTTTTGACCTGAGTGAATCAACTATTGCCTGAGTCGTCTCCTTTATGATGAAGTGCACACTTGCTGGTGAACATTTATAAACTATTGAGAGAGTTTTCTGCGACTCACCAGTAGCCAAATATCTGCAAAATTTAAATACGTGTCAATTTTTTTTTAACATATAAAGAAGTTTAATCTTACCTGAGTGAAATAGCCAATCTTGTACTGGGCTGAATAATTTTTCTAAGATATTCCTGCTTCGTAATTGCCGGTCCAACAAGAGTCAATAGTTCATCAAATTGAGAACATGACATTCTTGTGTAATTAAGGAAAAGCTCTGGGTCAGAGAATTTCAGAGGCAAAAAAATATTTTGGTGAGCACCAGTAAACCCAATATTTTTTCTTTTTTACTTTTTTCACGACCACCACTTTCAATTGGAATGTCCTCGAATATAATATTCAAAGGAATCTTCATCAGACTCACTTTCACTAAATATTATATTTAATAGCTGTTGATCGCTTAATTGCTCCATTGAAATTAAATAGTTTATTTTTGCTTGAAAATTGAATTTGGTTTATTGTACTTATACACAAAAACCAGCTGTCAAAAATTTTATTTTAATGCGAAAAAATTATAGCACGACGAAATTTTTATTTCATAATTTTTCTCTTTCTATCTCATGGGTATTTTAAAAAAAATGTTGTGGAAAAATGTTGTAAAGTCTAAATCGGCCTTAACCCTTAACTGGTATTGATGGGTCAATTGACCCAAACCGGATTTTATTTTTGAAATAACACCGTTATTTTGGTTTTGTTTTATTCTATCATTTGTGACTTTTCTATTTAGAGCATTCAGCATTGTGAACCTGCGTAGCATTCGATTGTGTATTTTATTAGTCAATTGACCCATGAATACGAGTTGTACCCTCTTTTTCCGTTATAAGACGCGGCTTATTAGACCAAAAAGTTTTTTTTTACAAAAAACAGGCTTAATTAAGGTATGCGGCTTGTTATAAGTGTGCGGCTAGTTATAGGTTCCCAAAAAGTTTTAAAAAATTATTTCAAATATTGAATACAAAAAACTGTAAAAACATGGAAACCGCAAGGGAAATTGACCATTTTTAAATTCTTGTTTACTATTTTTTAGGCTTAATAAAGGTGTGCGGCTTATAAAAGAATGCGGCTAGTTAAAGGTTCCCAAAAAGTTTTTAAAACATTTTTAGTCAAGGAAGCCGCGCTTATTAGCGGGGTGCGTCTTATAACGGAAAACGGTAAGTATTTTTTTGACTATGAAACTTTCCTGAATTTTCGTACTTTTATTTTGAATTTGTATGTGATAATATTTTTTTAATAAAATAATGGAGTATGTTATTAGTTTTTAGAAAAAAAAAAACAAATGACTAATTATGTGTTTTCATTTAAAAAATTGGAAAACTAAAATGCAGGCCAATTGACCCATGTATACCAGTTATGATACAAAAGAAGTCGATAGCAGCTAAGGGTTAATACATAAAATAAAATCCAAAAGTATTAATTAATTAAAAGAAAATTAATTTATTACTACTCGAGGAGGATATAGAACAAAGTACCCAATTTATACAACCAAGAGTTTCAGACCTCTCAAACAGTTGATTTTGGTAATTCTCGTCTTCCTTGATAGACGTAAAAATCAATGCCCACTAGAATCGACGTAAATCGCCAATCGATTACTAGAGGCATAGACATTCAAGCCGCAAACTTCAAAAAAAATTCAGTAACTTTTATGGTAATTTCGCAACAGAAGAACTTGACGGACATAAAATTTTCTCATATAATTTGTAAACTTTTTTCCCCTCCATACCAACTTAAAAAACATAATTTTTTTTTCTCGTATGAAAAAAAGATTTATGTTTTTTTTAAGTTGGTATGGAGGGGGAAAAAATTACCGAAAAGTTGAGAAAATTTTATGTCCGTCAAGTTCTTCTGTTGCGAAATTACCATAAAAGTTACTGAATTTTTTTTGAAGTATGCGGCTTCATACTAGATTTCTCATTTCATTATAACTAAAGGAAAAAAACAAAATTTCTGATAATTCCAATGTTATTGTTGTGTTGTGTAATTTATAAGGCAATGATTTTAGAATGCGTTGCAAATACAATACGTATATGCAATACACCGATAATATTTGAATGGAAAATTTTTATTTTTATTTTGTGATTTTAGTCAAATGAGAAATCTATTATAATTGTCTATGCTAGAGATAACCAAACTTAGTAATAGCATAAGGACAGCTCATATATACGTAGTGTTTAATATTTAAAGTAACACCGGAGGTGATTTTATGAATCGTTCTACAGATGTTCGACGAGTGCTTATCGAGTCATGTCATTTTGCCGCCACCAACGCACTCGACATGAACCGTAAAATAATCGCATGAATGCCCGATGAACCAGAAGCCTACTACAATACTGACTTTGTAACTGTAGTCAGTGAGGATCCCAACGATATGCTTAAATTTTCGATCGAATTTCTTAACAATCTGCTGTTGTAGAAAGTTGTAATAATAATGTTATTGTGAAATCTCAACCCGAAAAAGGATTGTACAACGGTACGCCGACGCGTCTGATGGTTCAAGAAATTGCTCGAAACGAGTCGTAAGCTCACCAAAAACATCTGGGTAACGAATTGTAATTTTTGTCATTTCATTTTGCAAGAAACCCTGTAATTTGTTATTAAAAAATTAAGAAAAAATGTGCAACGCTTTTAAGATCAAACTCAATCACAAAAGGTTTCATCAAAATACATTTACAAACTTTGGAGTGTAAGGTAAAATTGAGATGCCGGACGTTTGTTTGGTTGTTTTTAGGTTTACAATTTTAGCACACAAACTTTTTCCCGATTCCAATATTTGTGTTATGTTTTGTGTTTTGAGATACGAGGAAAAAAACTTTGGCAAATGAAACTATAGCCATTGGTAATTTACAAAGAAACTGAATGTTGTGAATAAAACATACGATTCGAAGAGTAGCGACCCCCGCTTCGTCTGGAATATTGCATGTTGAATGAAGCGCTGTATTTCCATTTTCATGCCTCCTTCTTTTTTTTTCTTTTCTTTGATTTGAATACCGAGGGCACTATGATGTTAATTCTATAAATTAACCCTGACAAAGGTTTTTACGTTGAATTATTTTTCCATACAGTAATTTTTAATGATAGCCTACCTTGCTGTAAGAACAACCAGTGCGGGATATATTCAAATATAGTAAGTAGCTTCCTCTAATGCAACCATATTCAGAAGGGTGATTTTTATTTCAGTGAGACATTTTCTAAATACATAGCACACTATAATAAATCTATCATAAATTGGTACACATTTCGTATGTTTTTCTAAAAATGTACCTCTCCCTCCCATATTTTTATGAAAAATAAATAATAACTACCCCCGAGAGTACTATCCATATTGACTGTAAAGTGTAAAAAGTAAACTACTTTACAAATAAGTAAAATATATTTCATTAAAGTTTTTTATTTTTTATAATTCATCGTTCCAGAATTATCTATATGTGACCATAAAAGGTTGACTTTGAAAAAAGATAAATTTATTTATTACTTGAAGATAGCATCGTCATGGGATCGGAATGAAAAATTATTTTAAGATTATATCAATTTAATGAAAATGAACTTGTCTACCATTTAAAGTACATAATGAGTTTGATTATTTTGATGATTATATCTGTACTTAAAAGCAAAAGTCGCCTAAGTTACTTCAAGCGGATTTTATGAGTTACGCATAAACAACTAAAATTATGAAATTTTGGTGAAAATCTCTTAAAAAATAAAATAGTTATGAGGAAATACTATTGAGTTCCTATTATCTAATTAACATAGTTTCTCTCTCTACTTTCAGACATTATTAAATATTTTATTATTATTAATATATTATTATATCTTAATATCAATTTAAATTAATTAATATTTTATATAATTTGAGTTTTAATTAAAAACGAATTAATAGTTTTAAAAAATAATTTTATATATTTTATTATTAATAATTAGGGCTGTGATTTTTAGGTAAAAACCTTTTCGTGATGGAGCCAGGTTTACGTGTTTTGGTTACATAGAAACTTGATTCATAAAATTTCCTTTCATATGGCATCGGTTTGTTAGCACCTTTTCTCACCTTTTCCGTGGTTTGGAACCTTTTTGACCTAAATAAACATTTTTGAACCTTTTTGTCGCCTAAATTGTATAATATTCAAAATCATTTCCAAAATAATCATGAAATGTCCGGATTTTACATCAAATTGGTATCGTATATTTTTGGTCTACGGAAATAAATTTTAAGACAAGGGACAAATGTGAACGCGACATAAAAATTTCCTCAGTTAAAAAATATGAATACGAAAACACATTTGTTCAGTATTTTTATTTCTAAAAAATGAAGTTTTTACATTAGTTCCAAAACTACTTTAAATGTATTTTTTTTTCTTTTGTTGAAATCCATGAGGAAAAATTTGGCATAAATAGTTTTTTTTCAGTCGGTTTCATCGATGGACAAGTGTTACTTTGTCAAATTTGTAATGTGACAATCGTTGCAGTCAAAAAATCACAAAAAGATTAACATATAAGATCCCAAAAACACAAAAAAGTGCCACAAAATACCACAGAACTACAAATCAGACGTTTATATCGGAGGTGAACGATGGAAACGTTACGCACCCGGCTTTTATGGTTAAACAAAAAGCCTAAAAACGATGAAACTATTTTACAAGTAAAAAGTGCGATAAAATTCGAACATATACGGGTGGCTATAGACGAAACAATCGACACAACCGGAAGATATGTGGCTAATGTTGTGGAAGGTGTTTTAAATAGGGATGAAGATGAAAGCCGCAAAAAGTTTTTATTGAATACTGCTAAATTATACAAAGCCAATAGTTTCACAGTAGGTAGACTTTTCGACGAATCCGTTAAAATTGTAGGCGAAGATTTTAACCTAGACAAAATTTTAATGTTTTCATTAGATGCTGTGCCTTTATGGTGTAGGCGGCTGCTGCAATTAAAATTGTCTACCCGAAAATTTTACACGTTACTTGTTTGGCACACGGGATTACATCGAGTGGCCGAAAATATAAGATCAATACATCCCGATGTAGAAAGATGATTGCTTACGCCAAAAATTTATTTTTAAAAGCGCCGCGAGAGCCCTAATTTTTAGAGAATTTGAACCGGGTTTGGAGCTTCCACCAAAGCAAATAGCCAATACTTTTTATTTATGAATTTTACTGTGATGAAATAAGCAACAAATTTAAGTTAATAAATTAATTAAAAGCAGCTTTATTACTCAAATAATTTTAATTTTTGGAACCTTTTTACCACCTTTTTTTAATTTTATAGAGCATATTTTAGGTACCTAAAATGCATTTTTTAGCACCTAAAATTCACAGCCCTATTAATAATATTATAATTATGTATATCTATTGATATTATATAAATTGTTTTTTAAGCAAAAGCTTAAATTAGTTAAAAATAAATAAAAAAGAGCCCTAAACCAAATAAAAATTTGTTCTATTGATATTAGATTAATTATTATTTTATGTAAATTGAATTTTAAATAAAAACGAAATGTATTGTTTAACCCATTTGATCCCATTGTATCTGGTACGGGTACAGAAAAATCACTAACTTTACGACGCCACTACTGCGGTATTTAATGTCAAATTTCGATTTGTATTTTACCGTTCCGTATGGTTTTTAGTTTGTTTATCATATTTTTAAAAATTCATTATTCGAGAAAGGATTTTAAGTGTTATAAAATATTTTATCCAATTTTGATGTATAATAGCCCGATAACTAGACTGATTTCAAATAAAGAAAATATAAAATAACCCATTGTTATTGTATAACCCACGCTGCTAGGGGCAACGTGAGTTATATTTTGTATAACAAAATCATTGAGTAGTCATTGGAAAATTATTCGTAGATTTCGTAATTTACGTCAAAGAAATACGTCACATAAATTTAAAGAACGGTCACTTTGATAAAGGGGTATATCCTCCAACAGGTCGCAAATAAATTATTTGCGCCTCAAAATCTGACTACTCGATTGATTTTAACATGAGTTTTTCAATTTTTTTTTATAATTTATTTGCTTTTGCGACTGAGTAGTAAAAACATTATAGAAAAGTTACCACCGAATTTTTGACGATGTAAATAAAATCAAGTAAGTCAAGGCAATTAATACTACTCAGTCGCAAAAGCAAATAAACCACAAAAAAAAATTTTTGAGGCGCAAATAATTTATTTGCGACCTGTTGGAGGATATACCCCAAAATGTATTTCAAAATTCAATGCTACAGTGTGAAAACACAAAATGGAACTATTTCTTATTAATTTACGATTATTTACATTTATTTCAACAAAATTGGATAAAACGTTGTATGCCACTCGTGAGCAAAAAGATATTATCCACTCGGGATAATATCCCACTCGGCTATCGCCTCGTGGGACAAACTTATCCCTCATGGATAATATCTCGTTTTGCTCACTAGTACCATAAATAACTATTACACAATTTGTTATTGGTGTGGGATCAAATGACCAAACAATTCTCATACTAAATACAAAATACTCATTTCCTAAAAATAAAAATTTCCTTAGTATTCGAAATTTCCAGCTGCAGTTAAAATTAATTTTGATAAAATTTAATACGTTTTACACATTCCATTTTCTATGCAATAATAGAAAATTCTTATAAAAGCAAATTATGGTATGTATATCTTAATTAATTCAACTAAAATTGAATTAAGAAATAATTTACTTTTGCTAAGAATTTTCTTCTAAATTAAAATCAGAATATTTGCTATATTAAAGAAAGGACAAGATTAATTTTATATCGTTTTTGCTTGAATAGACAATCCACATTCTATATTCAAGCAAGAATAATATAAAATTAATCTTACCCTTTCTCAAATGAAGCAAGTATTCTGTTTAAATTTAATAGAAAATTCTTATCAAAAGCAAATTATTTTATAATTCAAGTAAAATCAAAATTTGATTTTAGATAAAGACGTATTAAATTTAATCGAAATATTACTTAGCTAAAGCAAGAGCCAATTGCTTGGCGTTTAAACATAAATTTAGCAAAATAATTTAGATGTAAGAAGTTAAATTTTCTATTGAATCTATAATGAGTTTCTTAAAAGAAGAAAAACCTAAATGTATTACATGATTCGGCCAATTTTTCTATTTAATCAAGGGGCTTGATTGGCTGAAAATCAATGGGTAAAAATTATTAAACATATAGTAAGTTTTGTTTAATATTAGCAATATTTTTTTCTGTGTGTAAGATGTTGGATTTGAATAACGCTTTATGGTTATCCATCGTCTTTTTTATAATTGAATTATGATAATTAAGTTAATTTGCATACATTATACATCCCCTACATACCACTGTATCGGTTCAAATTATATGTTCTGTATAATGTGTAGTATACAAATCCTATATAAAGATGAAGACAAGAAAAACAATTTTTAATCAATTAATCAATAGTCTGTTATATGAAAATGAACAAACTTAACTTTTTTGTTTTAAACTGTTTAAATTCATTAGCAAGAAAGAAAAATTGAAAACAAATCATTCAGTTGAAATTTTCCTTTACCATTTTATTTACAATATTATGCTGTCGGTATAGTTATACATACTGTACGTCGACGGGTAAATTAAGCTTAATGAAAATTTAAGTTAAGTTTCATTATATAATTTTAAGACGAAATATTTTTATTTTTTTTTCATCTCTCAAGATAATTTTCTATTGTGTTGCACACAAATACACTGTATGTTATTGTTCTAATTTGTTCGTTAGCGGTAAATATAAAGAAAGAAAAAAAAAAACTTGGATGAATGTTTTTTTCTTCGGTTGTTTCCTTTTGTTAAATTACGTTCAGCTGGAAACGGAAAAATTGATGAGGCATTCATTTAGAACAATTTTCATTAGAACAATTAGCTTAAGTGTATGATTTGTGAAACAAAAATCTACCAAAATCAAGTTGGAAACTATGTGTATTTCAATAAATGGGAAAAGGTTAATGACATAAACTCACATATAAAAAGTTGATGGCAAGGGCAAATTTAGATAAGACAATTAATCGAATTTTGCATCTTATGATTAAAATTTTTTTATTATAAAAAATTTAAAGTTTTGAACCCTTTAACCGTGAAACTAATTAAATTATAAACACTTTAATTGTAGACTAAAACCACCTTTAAATAGCACCACCTTTTGACGCAAAACCGCAACTGAAGATGATGTGCAACCACATCGAAATGTATTCTGCGTATTGTTCAAAATAAAATTAATTATACTTTGTGTTACATTTAATTTATTTTAAAGAAATTCTTATGAAACTATTTAAAGGTGGTTTTAGTATACAATTAATGTGTTTATTATTGTATGATTGATTGCTTTTTTTTTTGGTCAATACGTTAAAATGCGTTTTTTTGGTTTCAATATTATATTTAATATTTCTTTTAAATAATCAAGCTCTTTTATTCAAGATTAGGTCTTTTATACCCAGTCCGACTATATTTAATATCGATCTTATTCCTAAAGTGGTTACAGTGGTAGGTGCCAAAGTTGTTGTGTCATAAATGCAAAATAAATAATTGTCTTTGTATAGTGCTGTACCAATGATACATCAGATAATGCTTCTAGATAAGTACAAATCATATTTAGCTATGTCTAGAATGATTATTTTTGAATTTTATTTTTATTTTAAGATTCGCCGTAAACAGAAATTAATTGAAGGGTGCTTCTTTTACTTGTTTGTTCTCTGGGATGTCCGGCTTGAACATAATCCACCGCGTTAATGAACTTGTAGTCAACTCAAACTTACACATATCCACTATGGCCCACCTGCCGTAATGTATAAAATTTAAAACTTTTTTTGATGTATATTTAAGAATAACAACAAAACTATTGCATTCATTTTAAATTAGATACGGGAGCCCAGGCAAACGTGCATCCTCTAAATTATTTTAAAAAATTAAAAAATATAAATTTAAATAAAAGCTGTGCTAAATTAGAAGCTTATGGAGGAACGGCATTGAACGTAGTCGGTGAAGTGGAAATAGTGTGCTTTGTAAAAAATGAAATATTTATACAAAACTTTTTGGTCATTGATTCCAATACAGTACCCATACTTGGGCTTCCAGCGTGTACAGATTTGAATTTAGTGGAAAGAATAGATTCATTAAAAAATGCCAGTAAGAAACAATTTTTAAGGAAACATGTGGAAAATTGCAAAGGGCTTGGTTGTTTTTAGAGATAGTTTTAAAATACAATTAAAAGATAACGCAACTCCTGAAGTAAAACCAGCTAGACGTATTCCACTGAAATTAATTAATCCGTTAAAAATATAATTAGAATCCCTTTCTGATCGTGAAATAATTGAGAAAGTAGATGAGCCATCAGAATGTGTATCCAAGTTAAATAACAAAATTAGGATATGTCTTGACAATTAAACAAGAAACATTTTTAATACTACCTTTCGAGGAAATTAGTAGTACACACTTGGCGAACAGGAAATTTTTTCAGTGTTAGACATTAAACATGGTTATCGGCAAGTTAGATGAAAGCTCATCGAAATTGTGTGTACGTTTAATACGCCTTTTGGTTGTTTTCGATTTAAAAGTCTCCCTTTCGGTATTAAAATCGCGCCAGAAGTTTTTCAAAAATATAACCAAACAAATTTTTTAGATATACCATTGTAGTAGTTAACATTGACGATCTGTTGATTTTTGTGTGAAACAGAACAAGAGCATGACGAAATAATAGACAAGGTCACGAACCGGGCAAAATAATTAAATATTAAATATAACAGCTTTAAATACAGTACAAAATAAATCAAGTACATTTTTTGGGACACAATATATCCGAGAACGGAATTGCCTGCTATTCCAATAGAACGAAAGCAGTTTCCGAAATAAGAATTCCTCGATCTGAAAAAGATTTACAGAAGCTATTAGGAATAGTAAACTATGTTTGCACTTTTGTTCCAAATATGTCAGATTTGTCAAAACCACTAAGAAAACTGTTGAAGAAAAACGTTTAAAAGCGCATACGTCGCCGTTAATATCAATATTTTCGTTTAGAGATATATTTTTAATTTTAACATTGAATAATGGGCCCATAAGGAGGAGTCCTTTTTATTAATTGAATACTCTTGAAAATATGCCAAAAGTATATTTTCCGAAAGTTTATTAACTTTTTTATTATTACACTAAATTTTAAATTTTTCTTATGTTTTTATACAAATATCCCTCGATTTTTGGGGCAGCAGCTGGTCTGTTATATTTTTGGCTATCTCACATATTTCAGGTGGCGTGTCGATTAAATCATTATTCTCCATTTTTTTTTTTAGTTGAATGCCAATTTGACTCAACAAAATTAAAACTTCAAATAACAAAACAAAATGCAGTGTCATTTTAAATTTACGCTTACTACAATTCAGTAAAAAATTTGGGCTACTTCGATATAGATAATATTATTAAAGAGCAAGTGTTTCCCTTATCAAATTAATTTTCTTATCAACAAAAAACCTTAATGGTTGGTGTGCCTTCTACGACTAGTAGTGGAAAAAATAGTATATACACCATGCTTGGGAAGTGCTATTATAGCCCTCACTTACTATAATCCTCGACGCTCCGCGTCTCGGGTTATAAACTCGCTCGGACTATAATAGCATACTTCTCAACCTTGGTGTATAATACAGGGTGTTTGGTGCATCGTTTGCCAAATTGAATTGGCTTAAATGAGAGGTCATTTGCTATCTCTTAAGCCCCAATAACTCATTTTTGGCCCTACGGGTTTCTTTTCATTAACTCAAAAAATATTTGAAATCTATACTAAAATTTTAAAACTCAACTTAACATTGCAATACAATAAAAACTAAGAGTAATCGTGATCTTCGCAATATTTTATTAAGTTCTCTAGTCTATCCCCTTTCCAACACTACGCAATATGCCATAAAAACCATTACAAATACTTTACTAAATCACAAAATTTGTGTATCGGGACACCTCAGCCTGATATTCGACATTCGCGATAAAAACTGGTTTTGGCTTAAATTAGAGACATAAAGGGACGGTCATTTGCTATCTCCTAAGCCCAGATAACTCATTTCTGGCCCCAATAACGATCACTTTCAGGTTTTTTTTATTGCAATGAAAAGTTGAGTTTTAAAATTTTAGTATAGATTTCAAATATTTTAAGAGTTAATGAAAAGAAATCCGTAGGGCTAAAAATGAGTTATTGGGGCTTAAGTGATAGCAAATGACCCCTCCTTTGGGCCAATTCAATTTGGCAAACGATGCACCAAACACCCTGTGTACTGTTGTGGAAGAAAAAATAAAATAAAAACAACCGAATTGATAATAAAATTGTTAAAATTAACTAATCTTGGGGAAAAGTAGTTATATACAATACCTAGTATTTTATGTAAAGTTATATTATTGTTAATGAAATTTAACAATATAATTAATAAGTGGCTTTTGTTATAAAAAAAAAAATACTATAACAAGGGAATTCCTCGATCTACTTTGTTAACTATATTGTATAAGGTGATTTAGTAATAAAATCGTTTTTTTTTATTATTAATGAATAATTCAATTACACGTTATTAATTTTATTATCTGAAGTATGTAAATTAAGTGAATTAATTATTGAATATACCCAAATAGGTGCCTAAACTCGAAGTATCAAGATTCCAGAACATTCAAGAAAAAATGAGAATGTTCAAAATAAAAATGTGGCAGTGTCATTTTTTTTGTTACCACAGTGTATCTAAAACATTAAAGCCTTATACAAATAATGAATTAATTCTGTGAATATTTAAGGATATGAATTACTTATTATTCGATTCTTTCGGCTTTTTATAGACAAAATATGTTAATAATAATGGCATTCACAACGTTTTTCGACTTGCTAATCAGAAAAAATGAAGAGGCCAATCATTTATAATGTATCTACTAAAAAAGTAAAAATATCAAAATACACTGATATACACTATACACTATACACAATACAAAATACACTATACACTGAAATTCAAAAATGCATCGATTTGGTTATATTAAAAAAAATTGATCATCATTCATCCATCGTCATAAAATAAATGAATGGATAGAAATAAACAAAAAAAATCAATAACAGTTCTGTCGGGAAAACTAATCACCACCTTCCCAGTTGTACAAAGACTGAGAGCAGAATGAAACAGCAAAAATACATACTATGAGCAAAAGTGAGAAAAAACATATTTTACTTCGGTTTTCATTTTATATTAAGCGCACCAATTGGGGAATAGCATAATTACATGCATTTTGTCAAATTGCATTCCAATTAGATTTTGTTTATTGTATTATTTCATTCATTACAAATGTTTTATTTTGAAATTCTCTTTAAATTTTAAATACTTTGGTGATATACGATTTTATATAAATATAATATTATTATATAATTATATATTTTTAATAATTAAATAGAATTTGTGAAGGAGAGTTATGTGATTTTTTGCAATTTTGGTGTTTGTACTTCAACTCGTTGATAATTAAGTGTGTAATACATACATGGTCAAAAATGTTATAAATTATGTGCGAGTTTTTAAACTGAATTTATTTTTATAAAACAGCTGTGATTTTTGAATTATTTACATTTTATAGCTGTTTATTAAAGTGTAAATCTTTATTTAGAATATTTGTTTTACCATTTCTCAAAAATTAAAATACTTAAAAATGTTATAATAAAATTTGTATTTCAGATGACTTGAAAACAACAATCGTATAATGTTATTTTTTCCACATGGAACTATCAAAATAAAAAATAAAAATTAAGAAAATAAATAATTATTAATTATATAATGCAAAAATTATTTTTATTTATTATTGGTGTCATCTACAATCAAACATCTAAGCAATATTAAATGAATAAATGAACACCTATCGGTCAGTAGCAAAGAAATTGATTGTTGTGTCGTTTAAAACCGAATGATAAGTCCGAAAAAAGTGGCATTAGGTGCATCAATTTGAACGCAAAATTGAGCGCTCAAATTGATTGGTGTTTGTGCGCTCATTGAGCGCTACATTGTACAACTGGGTTACTGCCGATGTCGTTACATAATCGGATAAATAAAACAAGTTCACGTTTCACTGAATTTCAATTAATAATTTTATTCATTTAATGTTAAAACAAATCAGGTGTCATCGGATAGAGTAAATCTGAAATAATTTAGATATTAAGATTTGTTTATATAGATGCATAAAATAATATTTGTATACTTAACTTTATGTAATAACTATCAATTTGAATTTATCTTTAGTTTCTGCAACAAGAATGATCAACAAATATTGGTTTCTGGTCACCTTATTTAATTAAGTTTATTTACCAATTTGATAAACAGAATTTTTGACAATTAATATTTTTGATCAGCTGAGTTGCATTGATGACATCTGAAGTTGAACTTTATAACTAAAACTGTTATAATTTGTATTTACTAAAATTATGTTTTTTTTGTATAACTGTTATAACTTTACTTTAAAAATTCTTTTTTGTATTATATTCATTCGATACATATCTGTCAAACGTTAAACATTACAATAAAAAATAAATCGAAACTTATATCTTTTTGCACAATTATAATTGGTGTTAAATAAATTAAAAATTGTATTCAAGTGGTTTTTCATTTAATTGAACAAATTTACCACAGCAACTGCTTAGATTTATACAATCTGTTTTGGCTGTTTTCATTGGTCCTTCGAGCCGGATCCGGAGAAATTTATTGCTGATAATTGGACCGCGTGGAGGATTACCACAATCATTGCTACGTGGACTGCTTTTATTGGAGAAATTAACCGGATATCAATACTGTTACTTGAGTATAATTTTTTATTTATTTTATACATATTACATATGAATATATGATATAAGTAAAAACAAGACATAACCGTTAACCACGTTTTTTTGTTGGTTAAGTTGTATTGTGGAAAAGTTCTCGAACATTCGGTTTGGTTTATATTGTACCAATCGCCAGTGCACCAAATATGAAACATTTAATCAAAATAGTGTCAGTGAGTGAGATATTTGAGCAGATAGGAATTTGATAACCAAACATCCAAGGTGCCAAATAAATTTGCCAGGGCATACCTAAGCGTGAGTTGCAGATTAAAGCATACGAATTCACCGAGATTAAACATCATGGAGTCATTGGTAAAAAGAAGAGCAGTCGTAAAAGGTCAAATAACTAAATTGACCATCTATGCCAAAGCATGTACAGATAAAACGCCATACGACGAAATGCAAACACGTTTAGAAAAATTAAAGGATCATTACAAAACCTTTGTGAGTATAGAAGATGAAATTTTTGCTGTTGATCCCGAAGCACAATCCGATATCGATGTTGTTGACGACAATTATTATCTCTGTGTGGCTACTCTGCAAAGACTAATGAGATCAAAAATTGAAATTCCAGTTAGCGGTTTGAACGAAACCATTATGAATTCATCCTCAGCTGGCCCTTCGGGGGACTTCAAATTACCACGTCTAACATTACCTACATTCGGCGGAAGGCTGCGGGACTGGCAGTCGTTCTATGACTTGTTCAAGAGCACTGTTCATGAAAATACAAACCTCTCGCCAGCTCAAAAATTCCAGTACTTGATAGGTCAACTACGTGGCCCAGCAGAAGCACTGGTAAAGCATTTCCGAATAGATGATGCTAGTTACATTGAAGCCTTTCAGAGATTAGTCAAGCGATATGATCGGAAGCGCAATATAGTCAACGAGTTCATTGAATCGTATATCCAGCAACCTCAAATTAATAAGCCATCAACTGAAACAGTCGGTCAATTGCATGATATTTGTGACGAGGTTATTCGCGGCCTGAAAACCCTTGGGTCAAGTGCAGAAGCAAGGGATTGTTGGTTGGTCTATTTAGCGGAGAAAAAATTAGACGATATCACGCTACAGTTATGGCGACAAGAATCTTCAGAACAAGATTTTCCAAAAATTGAAGAGTTTTTGGAGTTCCTAAACAAGAGGATGAACTCTCTCGAAGGCTTCAAACAGCAAACCAACAAGCCTCACAGCAAATACAGCACACCAGTGAAAACCTTTCTAACGGACCCTAAGCCACTACCAAATTGCGCATTGTGTACCGGTCAACAGCATCGTCTTTGCGATTGCCCTAAGTTTTTACAAATGAGCTTAGATCAACGTAGGCAATACGTCAACAAGAACTCCAGGTGTTATAACTGCCTAGCTGAAGGGCATAGCGTATACAACTGCAGGTCCAAGGGGCGATGTCATCAGTGTAGAAGAAGACACCATTCACTGGTCCACATTGAGCAAAATACCACTAATGCGTCATCCAAATCTACACCATCTACCAGCACGATTGCAAGTACTGCAGTTACATTATCCGAAGATCCCAAACCCATTAATTCGACTGGAGCTACTAATTTGCATTCATCACATTCCAGCAAGAGTGCTGATGCATTGTTGCCGACTGCAATTGTTGACATTTGTGACAAATTCGGGATATGGCAACCCTGTCGAGCTTTATTGGACTCCGCCTCAACTAGGTCTTATATTACCGAAAATTGCGCAAGCCGACTTAATCTGTCAAGATCCAATGCAAAGTTCCAAATTAACACTCTAAATGGTGGAAAAGGCGGTGGAGTAAGAGGCGTATGCTCACCTGTATTGAGATCAAGAACCAACACTCAATTTACCATCGACATCAATGCGTATATAATATCGAAAATTACATCAAACCTGCCGTCGCAAGTTATAGACCGTGAAAAATTGACGTATCTGAACCAACTGTCGTTAGCCGACCCGGTTTTTCACATACCCGGCGCCATAGATCTTTTGATTGGATGCGATATATTTTTAATGCTTATATCCGATGGCCAGATACTCGATGCAGTAGAAAAGCCTATCGCGCTAAATACGAAATTAGGATGGATTGTCGGAGGAGTAAACCAAATATATGAGCAACCCAACGAAATCATAACGTGCCTTTCTGTCGACCATGAAATTAGTATTGATAGTCTATGAGAAAGTTGTGTGAAACGGAGGAAATACCAGCTGTTGCACAGTTCAGTAACGAGGAGAAACTTTGCATGGATTTCTTTGATAACCATTCAAAGCAAGATGAGTCGGGTAAATTTATCGTCTCATTACCATTCAAACCAAATAGACCTATGTTAGGTGATTCACTTAATCAAGCACTCAGAAGGTTCAGCTCACTTGAACAAAAACTACAAAGAAATCCGCAACTTTACAAAGACTACACTAAATTCATGGCGGAGTACGAGGGGCTCGGTCATATGGAGTTAATACCATCAGGTCAAATCGACCTACCAAACGATAAAAAATATTATCTACCTCACCACCCGGTGTTTAAGGAAGCCAGTACGACCACCAAGTTACGCGTTGTGTTTGACGCTTCAGCGAGAACAACTTCCGGTGTATCTCTTAATGAAACATTGATGGTCGGGCCGACCGTACAACAGTCGCTAGCAGAGATACTAATACGATTCCGTAAACACCGTTATATATTCACGGCGGACATTGAGAAAATGTTCCGTCAGGTTTGGATCGAGAAGTCAGACACCGAATTCCTACGTATCGTTTGGCGACACTCTCCGGCAACACCTATAAAACATTATCGTCTTCTTACAAATACCTACGGCACAGCTTCAGCGTCATTCATAGCAACTCAAGCGCTTACTAAACTAGCCCACCTCCATCTTGAGAGTCATCCACACGCAGCAAGGGTGCTTATGAAGGATTTTTACATGGACGACCTAATGTCCGGAGCGAGTACTATCAAAGAAGCAGTAACAATACAATCCGAGCTGAACTCCCTTTTGAAAATGGGTGGGTACCATCTACGCAAATGGGCCAGCAACGACGTGAAGTTACTGGAAAACATACCCGAAGATGACAGAGAGATATCCATCCGGGAAATAAGCGAAGGGAACAAATTGATCTCGATACTAGGTATTAAATTCGACCCACAAGCTGATAGTTTTTCCTTTAACGTTTCGCTACCAGTGTCAACCAAATTGACCAAACGAAGCATATTATCCGAAGCCTCACGCATTTTTGACCCAATGGGATGGGTGTCGCCGGTGACGGTTGGGATAAAGATACTATTTCAGCGCCTTTGGTTGTTAAAACTCGATTGGGACGACCAACTTCCAGCAGATGTTGCAAAACAATGGATAGACACGCGGGGTAAATTGGAACCAATTGAACGGGTCAAAATACCAAGATGGCTAAATACTTATACAACCACAACACTGCACCTGTGTGGGTTCGCCGACGCATCAAACTCTGCATACGCCGCTGTTATATATGCACGAACGCTAAGTGCTGATGGAGAAGTACTGACCAACTTAATTTGTGCAAAAACAAAAGTCGCACCGTTAAAGTTCACCACAACAGCAAGATTGGAATTATGTGCGGCGCTTTTACTTGTTCGATTGCTAACATTGGTCATGAAGTCTCTGGAGTTGACAATTTCCCCAAAAATATCTTTATGGTGTGACTCCACTACGGTATTAGCTTGGTTGGCAAATCCACCGAGAAAGAAAAACATATTCGTACTTAACCGGGTTACTGAAATACTAGAATCTACAAATGTCCAGCAATGGTTCTACGTTCCATCAAATCAAAATCCGGCAGATATCGCTTCTCGTGGTGTTACTCCTGACGAACTTCTGAACGACGCTATGTGGTGGAATGGGCCAGCCTGGCTGCGTTATGAACCTGTACAAGTTCCAGAGCAACCGAAAAAACCAGCAAGCACAAAGACAGCAACATCCAGTTTCCTTCTTAAGGAAGAACCAGAAATTCCTGTTAATGCAAATTCACCAATCGCTGAAATAATTGAGAAGTTTTCAAGTGTGAAAAAAACAACTCGGGTCCTTGCATGGATCCTAAGGTATAAGCAGAATTTACGGAATTTCAAAAACAAGGTTGTCAGTCCGCTTACCGTGGCAGATTTGCATGAAGCGTACATGATAATAGTGAAAGAGGCTCAACTTACAAGTTTCTCTGCGGAAATTAAGTGTTTACATGGCAAACTGCCGTTAAAGAAATCTGATATTTCTTCTCTTAATCCTTTTTTAGATGACGCGGGCATTTTGCGAGTAGGTGGCCGCCTGGAAAACACAAGAACCCAATACGACCTGAAACACCCGATAATCTTATCAGGCCGTCATCCTCTGGCACTTAAATTGGTGCAAGAAGCACACGAAGAGCATCTACATGCGGGACCCACTCTGTTGATGTCAATAATAAAGCAACGGTATACGATATTAAGATGTAAGGATTTGATTCGACGCGTCATACACAGTTGTATCAAATGTTTCCGGCAGAAGAAAATTACGCAGCAACAATTAATGGGTCAACTACCACCACCACGGGTTAACCTAATAAAACCATTTCTACAGACCAGTGTAGATTACGCCGGTCCATATAGCCTTAAGACCAACAAAGCTCGAAAGGCTACAATTTACAAGGGATACTTGGTCGTATTTTCATGTATGGCAACAAAGGCCGTACACCTTGAATTAGCCTCCGATTTAACTTCGGATACATTCCTCGCAGCGTTTAAACGTTTTCAGAATCGCCGTGGGGTTTGTACAGATATCTACAGCGACAACGGTACGAATTTCGTAGGAGCCGCCAAGGAGCTAGAATATTTCCAACAATTAGTATCAAAGGAAATGAAACAAATCGTCAACTGGACAACAACAAACAACACGAAATGGCATTTTGTGCCACCAGCGGCACCTCATTTCAACGGACTTTGTGAAGCAGCAGTGAAGTCAACCATGTACCATTTGCGACGCGTACTTGGCCAAACAATTCTGAGATATGAGGAGTTATACACATTGTTAACTCAAATTGAAGCCTTGCTTAACTCCCGACCCTTATGCGAATCACTAGAAGACCACATTACAGCACTAACTCCGGCGCATTTTATCATCGGGCAGCCAATGACTATGATTCCCGAGCCAAATCTTTCAAACCTGAAAGTCAACCGATTATCGCGATGGCAAATGACACAGCAGATGTTCCAGCACTTTGCCAAAAGGTGGCAAACAGAATACCTAACCACTTTAAACAGTCTGTCGAAGTGGCGATATAAAACTACTAACCTCCAAACCAGGACAATGGGCATTAGGACGTGTCGCAGATGTTCACCCTGGTCGTGATCAAATCGTTCGCGTAGTCACAGTTAAAACGAATAAAGGGCTGTTCAAACGGCCCATCACAAAAATTTGTCGACTTCCATCTCTTGACTCGTGTAACTCGTCAACGGGGGCGACATGTCGGGAAAACTAATCACCACGCACCTTACTGCCGATGTCGTTACATAACCGGATAAATAAAACAAGTTCACGTTTCACTGAATTTCAATTAATAATTTTATTCATTTAATGTTAAAACAAATCAGGTGTCATCGGATAGAGTAAATCTGAAATAATTTAGATATTAAGATTTGTTTATATAGATGCATAAAATAATATTTGTATACTTAACTTTATGTAATAACTATCAATTTGAATTTATCTTTAGTTTCTGCAACAAGAATGATCAACAAATATTGGTTTCTGGTCACCTTATTTAATTAAGTTTATTTACCAATTTGATAAACAGAATTTTTGACAATTAATATTTTTGATCAGCTGAGTTGCATTGATGACATCTGAAGTTGAACTTTATAACTAAAACTGTTATAATTTGTATTTACTAAAATTATGTTTTTTTTGTATAACTGTTATAACTTTACTTTAAAAATTCTTTTTTGTATTATATTCATTCGATACATATCTGTCAAACGTTAAACATTACAATAAAAAATAAATCGAAACTTATATCTTTTTGCACAATTATAATTGGTGTTAAATAAATTAAAAATTGTATTCAAGTGGTTTTTCATTTAATTGAACAAATTTACCACAGCAACTGCTTAGATTTATACAATCTGTTTTGGCTGTTTTCAAGTTCAATGACCTCCACATATAATCAAGAAAAACAAATTCAAATTCGATTCATAATACTATTTTCTAAATGCTCTCGGATACTATTTTTTTTTTAAATTATCGTATGAAATTTTGCTTTACAAAAAAAAGTTGTTTTAATGGCCGTAACAGTCCCTGACTCCGTGAGCATCCCGACCTTCCAGCCTGAGACGTCTCTCACCCGATAGCTGCAGTCCGCCTAACAATGACGATTATTTAGTTAAATTACCATACTAAATCACATAGCTCGAGAAAAAAAACCTTTTTCATATTTAATTTCTTTTTCCGGTATATACATATGGTATTTAATTAATTAATTAATGAATTTTTCTTGGAGAATACTAATTAAAAAAAAGAAAAAAATAGATCAGTTTCTAATATTATGTACCTACACACAAATGTTTTGTTGTAGTTATGTTTAGGAAAAGGTTAAAAATGTTTAGCTGCTACCAAAGATAATTTTACAAAATGTTTTAGTATAACATCAATTTTTATGGAACAGTTGCGATTCCTACTTTCACATTCGGCTAAATTTTTACTTAACACAAAAAAGTTAAGTCATTAAACTTGCCCTCTTTTAAAATTTACCACCAAATCCTAAATTTTACTTTCATTATTTTTACAAACACACACAAAAAAACAATTTTGAAACGATTACAACAAAAAATAATTTATTTTCATATTTTTGTAAACTGTAATAAAAACAGCACCTAGAAACTAATAAATTACTATAATTATTAAGCAGATTCTTGATATTATCAAAATTATAAACATGGATCTACATAATAATAATAATTAAAATTTTTTACACGATGAAATAAATAAAACAAAACACAACAAACATATAGAACTTTCCGTTCTGCAGTTAGTTTGGAAATTCAATATTGTGTTTCTGTTTTCGTTTTATAAAAACACTCTTTAAATTTAAAAAGAGTGAAACACAAAAAAAAAGTTTATTGAATCTTTTTTTGTGATTTTTTTTGTTTTAATTAAACAAAACTTTTCCCACTTTTTCCAACAAAAAAATTAAATTAATATAAAAAAAAAGTTTAAATAAAAATTCATTCATTTATTGTTGGCTGGGATATTAAATTTCTTCAGCTTGTTATTTTTTTTTTTTTTCATTATTACAATTATTTTATTTCTATATTTTGTTTAATTTTGTTTTTGTATTATTATTTGCCAAATGGAAAACTATCGTAAAATAAAAAAAGGAACTTAAACAAAACTATGTTCATAGCGGAATAATAAAAAAAAAATTAAATCAATTGTGTTCTGTGTGCATGTTCAAATTGTTTCAAATTTCAATGTTCAACAGATTTTATCAGTAGGGCATTCATAAGAAGACGATCCAATATTTTTATTGCAGAAATTACATAATGAGCTTAAATTAATTAAAATATTTTAATTCTTTCTCACCGTTTAACTAGTTGTTTATTACGACTTAGTATTTATATTGGTGTTCGGTAGAAGAATTTAAGGTTTACCATTTACGGCCAATTTATTTACGACATAATTTTTGGAATTTAGAATAAATTCTGTAATGCGCAAAAATACTAAAACCTAATAAAGAAAGTTGGGAAAATGTCAGACTTTATTACTAATTATGACAGGATATTTTCCAATACAAGAGAAGGTTTCACAAATAATATTAATACCGACACCAGGCAAGCCTCCAGAAGAAGTTCAACAATTGAACAGGTACACAGAATAGTTCAAGTAACTGAAGAAGCCCTGGAGGTAAAAAGATATTGTTCTGATTTATTCATGAGCACAGCACAAACTTTTGACAAGATGTGGCATGTTGGATTACAATGCAAAACTAAGCGATGGTTGCCACCCGATTTCTACAGAATATTATCATAATATCTACTGGGGTGCGATTCTGGTTCAGTGATAATTTTAAATGATAAAAAAACTTTTCATTTTCATCTAGTCATCCGTTTTAATTTTTTTCATTGCACAAAACAAAATTATGCATGCCTTATTGCACTAGGATGCGATTCTGGTTCTTCTTCTTCTTCTTCCGCTGGCGCTACATCCCATGAAGGGATTTGGCCGCCTCAACGATGCTCCTCCAAATAATCCGATCCGCCTCAAGAGAACGCCAGACACGGTGACCGAGTGTGTTCAGGGTCCCTCTCAACGTCGTCCATCCATCGGGTAGGTGGTCTCCCACGAGGTCCTACTTTCGCTGGTGCCGACTCCAAGGCCTGTTTAGTGGTCCGATTTTGTGAACGTAGTACGTGCCCAAGCCATCTCAGCCTTGACGATTTTATGAATCCTATGATGTCGACTTTATCGAGATCATTTCTGATCTCGTGATTCATTCGCATTCTGTACGTGGCTCCCTCTTTAATGGGACCGAGAATTCTTCTTATCATCTTACGCTCAGTTACAGCGATTTTCTGGATGTTTTGCGCTGTTAGTGTCCAAGACTCGCAACCAAAGGTGAGAACTGGACTTATCAGCGCCTTGTAGATGTCCAATTTTATTTTGCGCGATATATGAGGAGATTTGAAAATTTTGATATTGGCGTAAAATGCTCGGTAGCCTGCTGCGATCCTCGATGAAATGTCCACAGAACGGAGTTTTGCTCAGTGATCAGTGGGTATTTAAACTCATTCACCTTTTCATATTGAGTATCTCCTGAAATGAAGTCCCCACGAGTCTGCCTTCTCGCGGTCACCATGTATTTGGTCTTCGCTTCATTGATCTGAACGCCTATTTGTTGGGCTGTTAATTCCAACGGGAGGAGGACCTCTTTTAGAGAGATGATGTTGCGACCCAGAATGCAAATATCGTCAGCGTATGCTAATAGCTGGGTTGATTTATAATACAGGCAGCTACGCTGAGCTATATTAAGCTGACGAATGACATACTCTAATGATAGATTGAATAGAGTTTGAGCTATTGGGTCTCCTTGCCGCACTCCAGATGTTATCTCGAAGGCATCCGAAATTTTGCCTTCTATTAGCACCTTACATATTGAGCCATCCATTAAGAGCTGGCACATTGAAACCAATTTTGACGGTATGCCCAGATAGGACAATACGTTCCATAACGTGTTCCTCTTAATGCTGTCATACGCCTGTTGAAAATCTATGAATAGACTGTGTACAGGGATGTCCTTTTCATAGCATTTCTCCAGCAAAATTCTCAGCGTGAAAGTTTGATCGGTCGTTGATCTATTTGGCCGAAAACCACATTGATAATCACCCAAGATCCTCTCGCTATAAGTTGATAACTTTGCTGCGACTACGTTAGCCAAA
The DNA here is from genome assembly GCA_963556165.1 of Tipula helvola. Taxonomy (NCBI): domain Eukaryota; kingdom Metazoa; phylum Arthropoda; class Insecta; order Diptera; family Tipulidae; genus Tipula; species Tipula helvola. Next base: position 288,642,465 of record OY744481.1, read on the forward strand.
ACCTTGTAGCCCGTGTTCAGCAAAGCTATACCGCGATAGTTGTTGCAGTTTAATCGATCTCCCTTTTTATGAAGTGGACATATTAGAGCCGTCTTCCACTCTACTGGGATTTCTTCTCTAGACCAAATTGTTGATATTAGCTCAAACATGCGGCAGAACAGATAATCACCGCCATATTTGAGCATTTCGTTGCAGATACCATCCTCACCAGGTGTCTTGTAATTTTTCATCTGCGATATCACGTTCCGTACTTCATCATATGATGGAGGAGGTGGTGGTGTCATCTCGACGTTAATATCGCGTTGAAGCAAGAGAGGTTGTTGCTCGGAAGGTGGTGCTTGTTTATCTAAAAGCGAGGAGAAGTAATTTCGCCACACTTCGAGGACGGTTTTGGTGTCCATTTCCAATTCGCCTGATTTGTTGCGAATAGCGCTGCTACGTGGATGAAAGTCCGTAGCTAATTCTCTTATGCAACGATAACTATCTCTCAGGCTAGAATTTTGGATGTTGCGTGCCTGTTGTTCATGCCATTCCCGTTTCTTCCGTCTACATAGCCGATTAGCGATTCTCCTCGCAGTCATGTAGGCGTTATGGGATTGCCTTGTTCTTTGCGATAGATCTCGTTGTCGTGCGCGATCTTTTTCCCGAATAGCACCAATACAATCATCATGAATCCAGAGATTTTTAGGCCTTGACGGATTTTGGCCTATGGTGGACTTTCAGGCATCGGTTACCGCCGTTTTGATAATGTCCCACTGTTCTTGAACGGAGTCAGGAAGTGGTTTATTTTCCAAGATTTCTGATACAGTCATCCCGAAGGTGGTTCTGGTAACTTGCTCGTTCAATGCCGCAGTGTTCCAACGAGTGATGCGCTGGAAGCGATGATTATATGTGGTTGATAGACGAAATTTTAATTCAGCAACTACCAGGGAATGGTCTGAATCAATGTTAGCTCCACGTTTAGTTTTGATGTTTTTAAGGCTAGAAAAATGTCTCTTGGACAAGAGGATGTGGTCGATTTGGTTGACCGTTATCCCGTCGTTTGATTTCCATGTGGCTTTATGAATGCGCTTATGTGGGAAGTATGTGCTGGCAACCACCAAGTTGTACAGTAAAGCTAGCTCGATGGTGCGCATCCCGTTGTTGTTTGATGTATGGTGCAAGGAGTTTGGGCCGATAGTGCTTCGATATGTACTGCCAGCACTGCCAATTTGAGCATTGAAGTCGCCCAAAACAATTTTGATGTCATGTTGCGGAATTTTGCTCAGGACGGTTTCGAGCTGGTCGTAGAAAGCGTCTTTGATTTGATCAGGCTTCTCCTCGGTGGGGGCATGAATGTTCACAAATGTGATGTTAAAGTGACGTCCATGAAACCTGAGTGTACAAATCCGATTACTGACAGGCGTGAAGTCAGTCACAAATTGACGGCATCGATTGCTAATCAAGAAACCAACGCCCAATTCATGTTTATCCATGTTATTGCTATGACAGAGAGTTAGTCCGAAGCGACTATAATCGGTGATGTCATTGCCGATTAGTCTTGTTTCCTGTAGCGCTACGAGGTCGAGTTTATACGTAGATACTTGTTCGAAGAGTTGATGGAGGCTCTCCGGGCGGTTTAGGCTGAGTACGTTCCATGTTCCAATTTTAAAATCGTTGTCCTTATATCGTGTCCGAGGTCGTTGTTGTGAATCCAAAAATATCCGAGGCTCATGTTGAGGTTTCGTAACAAAAAATTTTTACAGGTTGGGCTATTAACCCAACGCCAACCTTCTGTAGAAGGACCACAGCCCTCACACTTTAGCCTACTCCTTTAACAGAGTAGTTTCTAGTGGCCGCCACGAAGAGGCAGTGTGAGCACTTGCTGAAGTTGCATGCAGTTACGGCACATGAAGCGAGTCTTGTGTTTATCCCCCTGCATACACAGCAGCCTGACCACCAACTGGTGGATTCTGGTTCGATGATAATGAAATCTGATAAAATTATATCATTGTTATACACTGTGTTTTGCGATTGCAAGTAAGCGACGAATGATAAATTTATGATGAATTAGAAACAAATTCAATAAATTTATCAGACTGGTTTTTGTCGATGAAAATTTTTCTCGCCAATGATAAAATTTGTACGCATACAAAAATGGTCACTGAAATATAGTATGTAGAAAACATTTAATTAGTTTCCAAATAAATTATTTCTTAAGAAAGTGATGTACCAAATATGTGTTTGCATTTGGATATTGTGTACCTACAAACGTTTTTCTCTCAGTAACTTTTTAGGATCTAAATAATTTGTGTAATTAAGCAACTGCAAATTCAAAATTAACGGAAAATCTACTCTAGGAAATTTAAAAAGTCTTAACACATTTTAATTAGTGGAAAGAAATAAGTGAAAAGTGACCCTGAAATACTTCCACCAACAAAATAATACAACGTCTTATTAATTTAGCTTGTGGCGCTGTGTATTTAAGAATTCTTCAGAAGAATTAATTTTAGGTTTACTGGCCTTACATTATAGTACACAATGCGGGTTTTGTTTGAAAGAAATTCGATTTAATTTTTTCACGTCAGGTTGGCGAAGGAAGATTCGTCAATATTAAATTGTTGTTAAGCGAACTGAGTGTTTGGCATTCGAAAAATAATTCTCGTTCGACACGTGAAAAACAGGTAGGGGCAAAACTGTTTTTGGCCGGTGCAATGTCGCTTATACTATGTATAATTAATTGTATAGATATTATATTCTGTGGTATTACCACCTTTATCTTCTGAAATGCTTTCTGAAAAATTAAAAGAATATTGGGATTTTTTAACAAACCCATCAGTTGAATATATTCCGATAACGACGTTAAGCATCCTTTGAAAGAATGTCGAGATCCATTTTTCGGAGTTTGCAAATTTTTAATATTATAATTTATTTGAATAAGGAATTCCAAAGTATCAGGTTATTTAATTTTAATCGAATGTCCACTACAAATCGAACGACAGCACAAGAAAAAAATTGGTTTATGAGCAAGGTTTTGTTACCCTAGAGGGCCTAGTTCTATTTACATTCGTGCTCTAATCCAATCAAATCAAACTTTTGTGACTATTTCGCTGATTAGGTTGGTTTTGATAGAGTTCAAACGTAGATACCAAGGATAAAAGCCATCATCGGGGGCCAACCTTCAAAAACATTTTGGTACTTCATCATTCATTTGTCGCAAACTATACAAATTCTTTCACAATGTTTGTATTGGGAGATGCAAAGAGAACATACTGCTGTGTATTATGCACTAGCATAATAAGTGAGTATCAGATAAATAACTTTGTTATGATTTTATCATCTTTTTGTGTTGATGCTTTGTATGTCTCTATATTTATCGTTTCGGTGTAATTTATTAGTAAGAAGGTAAGGTATCGTAAATAGATTCGTAGAAGCAATGTCTGAATTTACCGCTCATCTATTGAATGGCATAAATATAGCAACTGCAGCTTATAGTGTAGAATACTTGTAGAATACTTCATACAATATTATAGTGTCGTGTGTCGCTGTAAACCTAGCATAATGAATAATTATTTTGCCTTTGCTCTATGTACTTCTTGATAAAATTCAAACTTTTAAATTTCAAAGTAGGCATAATACGAAAAACAATAAATTCTGCTTTTTGCTTTGTTTACACCGTTTCAAATTTATCATATCATTTTATCACTGAACCGGAATCGCACCCCTGGACAGATATTTTATAATAAAATATCAAGATGCGTGTACAAATGTCCGCCTACTTAAATTTGGTGTACCACAGGGCAGCGTGCTTAAGCCGATATTATATCTGCTATATACCGCAGATATACGTTCAAACATTCAAGTAACTGTCGCAACATTTGCAGACGACACGAGAGTTCTCTCATCATATGAAGACTCAAACAAACCTACAGAAGTTTCGCAGGAGAATATTAACATTGAATACTGCACGGTTGAAGAAAGGTGAATTAAAGTTAATAAGGATATACCTCAAACTGATGAAGCTATTTGGTTGACATATTGCGTTTAAATATTAATAAGTCTAAATTTAGTTTAATCGCAGCTAAAAATATTGATAAAAATAAAACAAATGCATAAACCCGATTTAGCTATTTATAAGAATTCAGTAAATTAACGTTATTACAAAATAGCATTAAATGACAAAATAGTATACACGAGCACAGAAAAAAAACTGCTATCGATTCCTTAACGACAAAAATTTTCTATTTACCGTTTTTTTTTTGTTGTAGGTATACTCCCTGAGAAGAATAAAATGGAAAAGTAATAATTGTACGTGATTTCGAATAATATCGAGATAAAAAGAAAACTTTTCCCATTTTATGTTGTTTTTATTGTTTGTGTACATTTTCTGTTGTTGTTGTTGTGTATGTTATATTTATTTGAAATCTTACACTATTAATGTTCAATCAGGCTTCTTTTTTGCCGTTCGTTGTTAGGTAGGTGCTTATCGAGAGAAAATTGAATTTATTTTTTTTTTTTTTTTTCTTGTTCAATTTAATAGTTTTTGCTTAATATGTTTTATGGTGCTTCCATTATTTTGAGAAATTCCTTTACCATTTATCACTCTAGATATTTATGAAAATGCACGTGAGTTAAGGAAAATTGTTGGGATAAAATTATTGGAATTTACATTTGGTAATTTAGTATTAACTATTGTAAAAATACTTGAGCTATTTCAGAGTAAAATATTTCTGTTAAAGCGTGACTACATGGCAAGTGACATGAAACAACGTCTGACTGGCGTTTTGATGACATTTAATTGTATTATTCACATATTCACGCCGTAAATCTACATGATATATTTGTACTCTAATCAGACGTATAAAAAGTTTAATGGAGGCTGGAGCGCAATAAAGCGGAAAGCTCTTGCCTGTATACAAATATTGAAATAAAACACTATCACAACTAAAGAACTAAAAATTGAATAACACTTAGGTTTTAAGGGAGTACACCTTGAAAAAAGCCCAATCTACGGTGGAGTGGAACGGCTTACGCCTATGGATGAATGGTTGGTGGGCTATCCAATCGCTAGCAGGTGGACTGTGGATACCTGGCGACCTCTAGTTTAAAGTAGCCTTCCCTAGTAATGCGGAGCTCTGCCAAGGATGACCTTCTTTCTTGCGCTACTCGTGGGAATACTACATGACGAACACAAATTTAAATGGATGAGATAAGCGTGCAGCAGGCAGCCAGGCTCCAGAGCTAAAAAGCGACACTGAAACAAATCAGTCAGAGGAGATGTGAGTAGCTGTCTTCAGACGAAGCTGAACGCATGCAAAGATCACCCCCTCCACAATCAGCAGTGCTAGGTATGAATATGGCTACAATAGCCCGTCTAGTACGGCGACGATATCACAAGAGAAAGTGGGCCTGCTAAGAAAAGGCAACTGATTATGAAGTGCAAAGGAATTATAAAAATAATTAAGAAAGCAACGGACAGCAGAGAAACATATCTAAAGATGTTAAGCTGGGACTTGTAGAGCTAGAAGATGCGATCGACGGTGTTGCTTTTGGTATCATAAATTGGCATGCGCCGTTTACCCAAATGGTTAGGTCGTCCGAGACTAAGCAGCTGGATCAAACCACGGGGCGGGGTATGACCACCTCATCGAGAATTAAAAAAGTGCTGCCTCTAGCCCAGCTGATCAGAATGAAGAAAAAAGGTTGAGAAAAGTGGCGCTTATGGACGGGTGGGTGAAAGAAGAGTCCAGAAGGGAAAACACATCTGGAAAAAGCATCAAAAGAAGGTGAAGATGAGATCCTACTGGCAACAAGATAGATGGTGGTAGTTGGGGACTTTAATGCCAGAGCTCTCGATTGGAGGATGCCGCGCGCGGATATGAGAGGCAGGCTAATATTAGAAATGGCCCCAGAGTAGGACTGCTAGTTATGAACGTTGGGTCGACCACAATATTTCGCCGCCCTGGATATATGGAAACAATCCCTGACATCACTCTTGCGTCTGAGTGACTTGTGCCATTCGTTTATAGATGGTGAGTATCGGAAGACCTCAAAGGAAGTAATCACCAGTAAATCATCTTCCAGATTGGATATGAACGACAGTTTCGAGTATATAACAAGGCCCGTACGTAGAACTTGCAGAAGCTCAATGTTGAGGCATTTGGAAGTGAGCTTGTCAAGGGCGTGCTGTTGATGGAGACAATATATGAAGGTGGAAGATCTGCAGCTGAGGTTCTGGTAGCTTGTACCATGCGTCTTATCACCGCGGCATGCAAGGTATGTCTTCCGAGTATAAAGCGGCAAAGAAGGAACTTCGACGGGCAATAAACACAGCAAAGCGTGTTGCTGGACAGCACTAACAGAGGACATAGACCGAGCTCCGTGGGGCCGGTTACAAAATTGTTACGAAAAAGCTCGTCCCAACAAGTGTTATGGATTCGTGGCCAACGGGAACGATTGTAGCAGCTCTTTTCATTAATTACCCAGAACGAGCTGCAAGGCAATTCCGAGAACACGTACAGGTCCCCCTTTTTCTAAGGAGTATCGACAAGATCGCAGTATACTGCTGAAGATTTTTAATTGCTGCTTGATAGCGGGCGTTTTTAGTTCTCGATGAAAAAGTGCTAAATTAAAAGTTTTTGCATAATAAAATATGTGAATTAAATTCAGATGATAAATAATATTCAAATTAAAATACAATATCAGTAGACAATAAGACATTTAAAGTATGTGTAAACATATCTACATAATGTTTCAACATAAAAGAAAAACAGTTCTTAAAACCGTAAACTATCTTGTTTTATAAGTGGTCAACAATTAAAAATGTGCTTTAAAAAAACCAAGTGGAGTGATCAGAAAAAATATAAAAAATAGTTATTGTGTTCAAAATGCACTTAAATATTTTAATAAATAATATTAATAAAATTAATTTATTGATAATCCTATAAAGCATCAAAATAATTAATCTAACAAAACGATATCTACAAATTAAAACTATGTGAATAAGAATAATTTTCAGTTAGTGCAAAAAAAAAAAATTAATTTTATCAATGAAATTAACAAAATACAATTTCATAAATTAAAATCAATGAGTTATTTAAACCGCTCATTGCAAAATTCGCATAAAAGTTTTCATCAATCGAAAATATATCAACCGTTACGTCTATAATGTTCCAGAAGAAGTAATTATCAGATTTAAAATCATTTAAATTACGTCATCATTTATGCAAATCAAAGATCATCATTTAAATCATTTCATCAATTTCATCGTTCATTAGTTTACTAATTACATCGTCTTCAAAAGCAGTTCCTTAATTTCGTCATTCATCATTTCAACATTTTATCTACAAATTTCATCATCAGCAATTTAGTTACAATTACAACAACCTATACCTACATGCATTTTTTAAACTGGATTAATTTTCTTACTATATTATCAAGTTGGATTCAAAGGATATAAATTAAAAAAATGGAGGTGTGGCCAACACACGACTTTCTTTTACGAACAGCGAATTTTAAGAAACTTTTATAATGCAAATTTCTTGCAAACTTTATTAAGATTGTTTTTATTTTTTCACGTTTTCTGTAAATTGTATATTTTTGAAATATTTGTAAAAATAAATTTTCTGTTTCACGGAATCTGGGACCTGGAACCCCAAATATTATTTAGGAGATTAATGAAAATATATCTGTTTTGAGGTCCCTTGAGTCCGAAAAAGTGGGTTTCGAAATGATGTCTGTCTGTCAGTCTGTCCGTTTGTCTGCTCGTCTGTCAGTCTGTGTCTTCTCTATAGCTCAGATGGCTTAACCAATCGAGCAAAAATTTTAGATTTAAGCTTTACTTATGTAAAAGAAAGTAATACACTGAAAAAAAAAATTGTATATATTTCAAGAATCCTTGTTTTAATACAATGAAATATTCGTTCATATAGAGCCGACGAATAATTCTTTAATGAAGTGTATTCAAATTAATAAACCATCAAAAAATATTTCTAAGAAGTGTTTTAAATGAAATTAATATTTTTTGAAATAGAATTCACAACATAATTAATTATTCCCAAATTAATGAAGATTATTGGATTGCGATTTAATTGAGTTTAATATTGTTCACTATATTAACGAAATTTTATTTAAATTAATATATTATTTAGTTTAATGAATCGCACTATCCGTGCAAGATAACGATAAGTCAAAAACGTTGATTTTCAGGAGAACGTTTTTTAGGTTTTTCAACTAGAACTTTTTGGATACATGTTTAATTAAAAATATTCTTTACTGCAAATGGTTCATTTCTCCTGACAATTTAGCAAATCATTTAAAAAATCTAAAAAAATTAGTTTAAATAGGTAAACGCGTTACTCACCGTGTACAATTTTATTAAAACAGTATTGTAAGTACTAGTTATAGTTTTTTTGATTGGGAAAATTTTAAATTCTTAAATTGTAAGTCGAGTTGTAGTTTTTATAAGAAATTTTTTTTTTTTTTTTGCTATTGTAACTCTACATATCGGAGTATTGCATTACTATATTCAACATAATTTTTTATTGTAGTCACTTTAAATCATAAAACATGACGATAATTTAAATTACCAGCTACTCATGTTTCTTTTTCCTTTTTCTGGTTTTCACTTTATTTTGTGGCGAAGATGCGGATGTAAAAGAACCAGAACAGTTTAAATCTGATTGTTCGTACTCAAAATCCGTGCCGTAGCACACAAATAGTTCTGGGAGTACAAAATAAATGTTATTTTTATCACAAATAAAGATTGTCTAAGTGACGAAGACATCTGTGGTTTGAAGCACTATGGAGAACATCACGGATAATTTAGTTTTTTTAGTGTTAGTAGTCTTTTTGCTCAAATCCGTATAGGAAATTTAGGGATTCTCAAACGGAATTCTGGGATCTTGTTTTCAGTAATTAAAGTGTGACTGGGATTAACCCAGTTGTATGTACTGATGATAAAATTCTGGATCTTGGATTCGTGCATAATGAAAATGGGATCTTTAAATGAGTTTTAAAATAAGTTCTGGAATGTGGCCAATTACCTATGAAGGAACGTTTCTTATCCGATTATAATGAAATTCGGCATGCACAACGGAAATGGGATTCTAAGATGAGGTTCAGACGAAGTTCTGAAATATGGCCAATTAAGAAGGAACATATCCTTTTATTTATTTATTTATACTGAGAAAAGTCTACAAATTTGACTTGAATTTATAACATATTAAACAGGGTAGAATAAAAATTAAATTAAACAAAAAAAGAATAGAAATTGACATAAAAATATTTTTAGGTTGGAGCAAAATGTTGCTTCAACCTACGTTTACGTTTCTTAACCGATTATGATGAAATTCAGCATGTACATGAAAATGGGCAATTAGGAAGGAATTTGGTGATTTCTTTACCCATTAAGATTAATTTCAACATGTTCGTTGGAAATAGGGTTTTAATTGAATTTTAGATAAAGTTCTAAAATAAGACCAATAAGGAACTTGGCTGTTTTTTAACAGATTATGATGTTATTCGAATTGTACCTACGATGGAAACGGGATTAAAATAATATGAAAACGTTCTGGAATATGGTCAATTCCTTTCTAATTCGTGCCATTTTCCAAAACTTTATGCAAACATCATTTAAGATCATTATGATGAAATTCGATTTGCACGATGGAAATGGGTGACTCTTATCTTCTAATTCTCCACCATTCCAAATTTTCTTTACTGGTCCAGCGGGATGTGGTAAAACGTGTGTCATTAAACTTCTAATGGAAATTTACAATCGCTTTACCGATAACGATGGTTGCTGTAACGCTTATATTACGCGCGCTTCAACTGGCAAATCTGCTGTGGCTATTAACGAAACCACAGTGCATACTGCGTTAAAAATCATCTTGCCAAAACTCGCACACTATTCAAGTACGTCCGAGTCTTAATCATAGACGAAGTCAGTATGATAGGCGCAGAATTATTAGCACAGATCGATCAACGACTCAAACAGATTAGCGGTACATTTGATGTTAATTTTGGAGTTGATTATTATGAGTTGATAAATAACCAAGCTTATTCCTAATCGGCCTGATTTTCTTGAAAATACTATTGATGGATAAACTTCTCTACGAGATATTTAAATTTTCTACATTCGGATCTAAGACGCAATTAGAAATCCGAGACAAGTCAATCCTCAATTAGTTTCAAAACCGAGGTTTTACTGTAATATATTTTTCCTATACCGTTATATAGTTGAATGTGTATATTAAAAAAAATCGAAAACCTGAACTTTGGTGACAAAAACGATATCCCGGGATACCTTGTAAGAAAGCTTAGTTATATGATACAAATGCAAGGCAAGTATTATTTTCCCTGAATTTCTGTTATATAACTAATTTCAAAGAAGTTACATGAATCGTTTATTTCTAAACCAATTTCGGCAAAATCAGTGAACATGTTATTTTTATATAAACCTTTAATTTATTTAATTATAATTTTTTCAATAAAGATTTATTTATATTTTTTAATGAATTTTAAATTAAAGTTTTTTGTCAAAAAACGATAGTTTTACTTTACTCCAAGTAACAAAAGTGCAACCAGACATACGATGCCTACTTTGAAAAATTTTCCAGCTGAAATATGCTGTAAGTAGTACTTATAGTTATTAAAACGAACATTTATTTGTCACATAAACAACGATAACTTATACTTACAGTTGCATTTAAAAATTATTTGCCTCCTAAGAAAACGATAACTGGAAATACGATATTGAGAATTTTGTTTCAATCAAGAAAACTATAAGTCAAGTTATAGTATTTATAAGTGGGACGAAAAATCAAAAATGACTTATCGTATTATTAGAAAATTATACAGCATCCCTCGGGAGGACCCATTTTAAAAAATGAGTTAAACTGGGATGTACTACTTTCTCTGAACTATATGAAAATGCAATCATGCAATAACGCGATAAGTAGTACTTATCGTTTTCTTGCACGGATAGTGCGATATATTCTTGTACTATTCAATACTTCGAAGGCTCGAATACGTTCGAATCGAATTCACAAATAGCCCCCTGATATATCTGATGATAATCAATATCTATCAATTTCGGTCCCTATGTTTGTGCATTCGTCGGCCACTCATTAATAATGGAATCGATGTTATTTTCTTTTACATTGTTAATAAATTTGATTCTAAATTCCGCTGAAGATGTCCACTTTTCGCATATTTCCAAAATTGGTGTCATTCCTGTTATATTTTAAGGACTCACACAAAATTTTACCATCATCACGGTTCTGTGAATTCGCTACTAAATTGTTCGAAATCAGTTAAGCTTAAAAATAAATTTAACGTTAGCAATATTATAACCGTTAGCGTTAATTTCCAATTCTACTTGGTCTGCTCACCGCTTAAATCGTTTGGCTTAAGGTACAAGCGATGTAAGAAGTGCTTAGCATTGCGTATCGATAGTATAATATTGACCTTTTTATTTCAAATTGTTTGGACGCTGGAAGAATACTGACTGAAATTGAAATTAAAATAAGATATTGTTTATAATTTAGTTTACTGTTCAGTTTATTGTTAAAAATTATTTTAATTATTTCCAATTTAATTATTGTCTTTAGTTTTAAAAAAAATGGTACGTTACTCTTTAAAAATGCTTCTTTGTTTAAGAAAATAATTTAAGAGTAAGTCCAAAGAGCATGTCAAGCCATTGCCAGTGTTTATAAATTGGCAGAGTTCATTCAAAAAGAACATTCGAAAGCTGATTCAAACAGTTTATACTCGAATTGCGGGATCACGCATAACTTATTTTAAGGTGGTTATTTATTTATCATTTACATTGGAAATTGTAAAATAAACATAGAGTTTTTCTCTATTTTATTCAAACGAGAAAATGTCTTCGTAAAAATTTAGAATTTTTAGTCTCACTAAAATACGTAGAATCTATACATTTTTTGCTGAGTTATTTTGCGTTAAGCGCTTTAGAAATTATTTTTATTTTTATTCTGAATTCACAGTAAATATATATTTACAGTAAAATAACAATTAATAACCTTTCTTTGTGTGATAATATTATATATTTCTTAAGAAGGTTATTAATTGTTATTTTACTGTAAATATATATTTACTGTGAATTCAAAATAATTAGTATTGTGATAAAAGTGCGGCATAAAACAAAAAAATGGAATCATCCCATTGTATGAGGTTTAGAAATGTAGATTCTATAATATATTTTCGGTAGGGTCTACGTATGATGAATGCACCCATTAGTTTAAGTATTTTATTCGATTATTGAAAATGTGTCTAAGTAAACTTACCGATCTTTCAATCGAAAAATGGCTTTCAATTCGCGAGCAATCGCTTCACATTCATTAACACCCGTTGGTGGTATACTATTACTGCTACAATATGAGACAATTTGGTCAACTAATATTGACCTGTGATTGTCTGTTTATCTTAAACTGATTGCTCTAAGATGTGTTTTAGAAGAATCTGTAAATAAGAATTAGCAGTTTTTTATTTATGAAGAAAAAACATTTTTTTTTATGTTATTTACTTTTTCTGACGCTTGACGGGGTATGCTCGTCATTTATGTTTCTGGCTGGTTCATTGGACCTGGTTTGGCGATTATACTATTTAGAACAACAACAGTTGACGCTCCAATCGACCTAGAATGATGGAATGAGTCCATTAAAACGATGGAGAGATTTTATTGCAAAAAAATGGCTCCACGAATTAAAAAAGGCTGAATTAAAAAAAGTGTTCATTAATGAAATAAAAAATGCGAATATTGTATGAAAACGAATACATTTTTTATTTCAGAAAATTTGAGAAAACAAATTAATTAAAAAAGTAACAGGTGTTCATTCATACAAAAATCACCCTTTTTAATTCAGCCTTTTTCAATTCGTGGAGCCCAAAAAAATAAATAAAAATTTGAAGTAAAATTAAATAAATAAATGTTTCATAGAAATTATTCTTAATTAAAAGTAAAATATATTATTAAATAACTCCAATTAAAATTAAGAATGATCAAACAATAGCTGTGTTTTTTTATTCGCTCCCGATAGCTGCCAACGGGAGCCGATTTTTTTTTATATGCCTAAATTTAAATTTGGTGCGCTATTTATTGGTAAACCAATTTTATTTAACATCAAACTATCATTTTTAATTCAATTGTTTAGCGAAAACTTGATATAAAAAATATTTGGCTCTACCTATTTATACGGAGCGCTATTGGGAGCCACATTTTATATGACGGCTCCCGATAGCAGCTATCCGGAGCGAATAAAAAAACACAGCTTACAAGACACAATTGTTTATAATTTTTCGACGGGAATACTCGCTTGCCTATAGCAACATAAACAATTATGTAGAATGTAGATCAACATCGACACCTATACATGGCATCTTTTACAGTTGGCTTTACTAATTTACTTTACAACAATAATCAAAACCAACACAAATCTCTATACAAGGTCACGATGCTCTCTCATAAGACAGCTACATAAAACAAATGTCAGTGTATTAATGAGTTTTATGTAACATTTGAATATCGAATCCTAATATACCCCATTGTGCATCTTTATATCCCATATGCTTCGGGACAATTTGGCTTGCCTAGACATTTGTCTTGGTTTTGCAATAATTTATATTATTATATTTTGTAATTCTGTATATGCACGCTTACCTTTGAATTTCTTAATAATTTTTTTTAGATATTTTCCTCTGTTTCAAAATATTTTCTATTGATTGAAAACCAAAATAATACAACACAGTACACAATTGTAAATTAAATTAAATTCAATAAAACTTTATAAATTGGCCAATGGTCACTCTTTGCTGGGACACACTCAAATAACTTTTGAAACACCAAACTTAAAAACCAGGCAAATGTTTCTGAGTTTTACGAATTACTTCTATAAATATGATGAATTTTCATTTATTTAAAGAATATCTTTAATTTAAAGAACATTTATTCGAAGAGCATATTTTTAATTAAAGAATTATGATATATTGTATTAACATTTTTTAATGTTAAGCAGTTTTAATAAATTGAAAGAATATTAATTATTTAAACAAAAATAGTATTTATTAAGAATAATTAATTTAATGAAAATTACTAATAAGAAAGAGGATTAATTATATATGTAGTTGAAATAATTCATTTTTCAATTGTTTGCTCGATAATAAACCACTGCGGATTTATACAATTTGTTATACGTATATTTTTCATTTCCGGCTAATTTCAGTGTTCCGGTATTCCGTAATTAATGTTTCCAAATCTCAGAATGTCTCACGAGAAATTCGTACTTATGAAAGAAAAAAAATAATAGCTTTACAACTATTACCAAATTCACGCGGAATTAATTCTAGAACCCAAACAAATGAAAGATTTTTTTTTCGTTTCTAAAACCTTTTTTCTGCGATGTTGTATAAAAGCCTACTTTCGCGACGATTAAGATCGTATTGAAAATGATAATTCTCGGCACATGTATTACGGTTATATTAAAGTGCCATTTGACAGACATTGATTTATTTTTACAGAACGTGGTTACTTCATTTAAAAAATTTTGGATTTTTCAATTATTTAGTTCACTTTTTTAAGCTTTATGTTATAATAAAATAATTTTATTTGAGTTTAAATTGTGCCCCTGAGAATATTCCGTCATTCCGTACCGTGGAAACGTCGGGATTTTATAAAATAATTAATAAAAAATTAAATATTAAGCTAAAAATCCAAATAAAATTATTTTATTTTTCATGTAGCACCTACTCAGTTTCTTATTTATTCTTGACTAAAGGGTTCCATTACAAAAGTCGTGTGATGGGAGCATTATTTGTTCCTATTTTCATGTACTTGTTTGTAATGGCCCATTTTCCGCCCGTATTTACTTTTTTTGATTAATTGTGGAAAAATTCGTAGGAATTTCTATAAAATTATGTTTTTATAATGATTGTTTCCCAATTGTTTTATGTAGTTTAAATTCACGTTCGATTCGCTTTCGTAGACTCTATAATCGAGCTGTATTATAAAGATGCTTTCTTCGATTCATTTTAGCACAATAGCCCTGTGACTATTAAATATAACAATCGGTTGTTTTGATTAGAGCCAATATATCATTTGGTTTTTCATCAACGGCACTGGCTAGAGGATAAATGACTAAAAATTAAAATTACATATTTTTGGAAATTTTCCAAGGAACAATTGTAATAATTTATTGACATACCAGACTTTGGCATTACCACGTTATTGGTCTAGCGGAATTAATTAAATGCCTACAGTAAAAGTGCCTGTTTCAACTTTTGTTCGTTTCCGATAATCTGACCAAGGTTTTATCCAATTTGAGATATTCAAAATTGTAGCAAAGAACACAATGCTTCCGATGGCTCTTCATAAGGGATGGTTTACCAATTTAAAATAGTTTTTCAGGTGCAAACAAGTCGATATGAAATCGATCTTTTCTCTTTTTAAATTCTTTCGTTATAGATTTCAAAAATATCATACGAATAAATACGAACATTTGTTAATTGAATACAATATTCATTATTCATAAAATTTTACACTTTAATAATATGAAACTTGTGTTATAATAGTAAAAGTTATTTGTAAATCCAAAAAATTGTTGAAGAATGTTAATAATGTTTAAGAAAATTCCATAAGCTAACAATAAATAACATTAAAATCTTAATTTCAGTTTAATTAATTGAATTGTGTTGAGTTAACATAAAATTTATTAAAAGTCAAATAATAATTTAACAAATATTGCAGTGTATTTACAATATTTCTTTATATTAATTATTTACTCTTCCATGTTATGAATTTATTAATCAATTTTGTAAGGAAGTTGTCTTCCTTAATATGATGTAATCTTTTTTTTCAGTGTACAAAATAATAAATTTGTAAGAAGTTTGAGTAATTGGTTTCTCAAAATTCCCTGTTCGTAGAAGAAATGTGTTGGCCACACATCAATTTTATTTTTTTTATAAAATTTTTTATTTTTTTTTAAATTTTTTTTTTTTTAATTTTTTTTTTTTTTAAATTTTTAAATTTTTTTTTTTCTATTTTTAATTTTTTTTTTTTAACTTTTATTTTTTGGAAACATTTTGTTTTAGTAGTTTTTTGTAAACCTTACACTTTTTGAGATATTTGCAAAACAAATTTTCTGGCCCAAGGGAGTGGCCACTTCCGGTTGCCCGATTTGGACTAAAATTCACTGGGGCCTTCCAATTTATCAAAAAAGCTTAAATCTGAAGTTTCAGTTCGATTGGTTAAGCCATCTGGGCTGTAGAGAGGACACAGACTGACAGACAGACGGACAGACAGACGGACAGACAGACGGACAGACTGACAGACAGACATCATTTCGAAACCCACTTTTTCGGACTCAGGGGACCTCAAAACAGATAAATCTTCAATAATCTCAAGGTCGAAAATTTTCATGATTACTATACTTTATTTTACTTACGTAAAAGAAAGTAAAAAATTCTTAAGGTTAGTATTCAATGTTATTTCTCAATTTTTATCAATTATATTGCAAATTTATTTTTTAACTAAACGGTCGTAAATAATGATAATTATGTACATGAATGAAACCCATTAATTCCATTTGTTGTTGTGAATTTTTAATTTTATTTCTCCATTGTTGGTATTAAACGAAAGTTATAGATATTAAAAGAATTTTATTAATGAAAAATAATATTGACGATTTAGCGTTGCGTTCTTGTGCTGTTTTGTTAAAAAAAATTGAAATTGTAAATACTAAACCATTTCTGGACGAAAGTGTAGAAGCTATGTCTAAATTAAACATCGATACAGCACTTAAAATAATTCCCGATTTTGATGGGAATTCCGCTCAATTGCATAAATTTCTTTCGTGTTGCGATGTCGTTTATGATGGATTAGTAAAGACCGAAAGTGAACAATTTTTGAATTTACTTAAAACAAAACTTTCCGGTAAAGCGTATGATATCATCAAATATACCAAATTCGACTCGTGGGATAGTTTAAAACTTGAATTAAAAAACAAATTTCAATATTCTCGTTCAATCGAACAACTTCAAATAGAACTAATTAATATTCGCCAACAACGTAATGAAAGTGTAATTACATATGCAAGTAAAGTAGAAAAATTGCTTTCGGAATTAAATGAAGTTTGTATAGATACCGGAGGAGTTGATTCTGCAACAACTATCACAAATTTAAATTTGAAAACAGCTCTTAAGGCTTTTCAGGAAGGACTTCACGATTCCACAAAAATAATTATTAAAGCTTGCCGCTTCACCAAATTTCAAGATGCCATAAATCAAGCGTGTGAAGAAGAATTAATCGTAAATAGTCGAAACCATCTTAACTATACTCAAGCGAATACCAGGATCAAATGTCAAATATGTAGGCGAAATGGGCACTCTGCTGATAAATGTTATAGCCGAAATACCGTTCAAACGACGAGTTCTAATTCTGTCAATAGATCATTTCCGACTTATGATACTTTGAATAAATCAGCATTGCTAAAAAAACCTGTAATTTGTGCATATTGCAAATTACCTGGACATCATATCAGTTCGTGTAGAAAACGTCAATATGTAAACTCGACAAACAAAAATGCTACAGAAACATCTAATACTAAACAGCAATCATCTTCGGAAAACTGTTCGGGATCCGATCCAGCAAAATCAATGGACACAACAGTTCGGATCCGGGAAATTTTAAATTAGTGTGTTCAAAGTATCATCCAAATCCAAATTTAAATTCAAATATTCTTATAAATTAATCTAATTCATTCGTTGCTTTTGATTCTAATCTAGATCTTAATTCCAATTCTTATACTAATTCTTATAATTCTTCATTAGAATCAAAAAGTAAACCCAATTCTTTAAATTCAAATCATTATACAATTCATCTCACTTCCGAAAATCTTAATAGAAAATATATTGAATTAGAATTAGATATTTTGAAACCTAAATTTTATTATTTTTTAGTCGATACTGGAGCTGATATTAGTATAATTAAACGAAATTTCATAAATGACGATACCTTGTGTTATCCTGATAGGAAATGCAAAGTTAAAGGTATTACTGATGAAACAATAGAAACCATTGCTAGCTGTGATGCTAATATAACATTTTCAAATTCATTAATTAGACATTCATTCCAAATCGTTCCAAGTTCTTTTCCTATTCATTGTGCTGGTATTATTGGAAAGGATTTTTTATCCAAACATAAGTGTAAAATCGATTTTTCCTATTATAATTTCGAAATTCCATTAAATGATGAAACAATTATATTGAAACTAACTAACTTGCCAATCTCATGAAATTCGTAGTGGTGTGTATACTGCAAATTCAATTCTAAAATTTGACAACAATTTAACAACAGTAAGTCTTGTTAATACCAACGATTATGACGTAAAAACCGAAAATTTAGAATTACCATTAAATAAGTTAGATGAATTCGAAGTCATACATTTGGACTCATGGTCTAATAATATAAATAATCGCTTAGAAACAATTCAATCATCTATTAACCTAGATCATCTTAACTCAGAAGAAAAAAATTCGATTCTAAACATATGCCGAAAATATAATGAGATATTTTATTTACCGGGTGATAAGCTTACTGCGACAGATGCTACTTATCACAAAATTCGAACTGAAGCAAATTCCCAACCTATTTATATTAAACAGTACCGATTGCCTGAATCAACTAAAACAGAAATTGATAAGCAGATATCTCAAATGCTGGAAGACGAAATTATTGAACCTAGCAAAAGTCCGTGGAATTTTCCTCTTATTGTAGTGCCGATAAAAACAAACAATGACGAAAAAAAATGGAGAATAGTCGTAGATTTTCGTAAATTTAATGATATCACCGTAAATGATGTGTTTCCATTACCCAATATCTCTGATATCTTAGACCATCTTGGCAAATCAAAATATTTCACTACAATAGATCTAGCAAATGGTTACCATCAAATATGTTTAGATGACTTCGACAAAGAAAAAACTGCATTCAGTACTTTCTTAGGACATTTCCAATTCAAAAGAATGCCATTTGGATTAAAAGGCGCACCGTCGACATTCCAACGCTTAATGAATCATATACTTAGTGCATTAAATGGAATTAAGTGTTTAGTTTATTTAGACGACGTAATTGTAACAGGCCATAACCTCAAGGATCATAATTCTAAATTAGAATCTATTTTTGATTGTTTCAAAATTAACAATTAAAAAGTTAATTTAGGAAAATGTCAGTTCTTGTCAAAGGAAATTGTTTATCTCGGACATAATGTAACAGAAGATGGAATCAGACCTGATCAATCAAAAATAACAGTAATAAAGAACTACCCTCAACCAACAAATCAGAAACAAATCAAGTCATTCCTAGGGTTATCCGGATATTATCGCAGATTTATTAACAATTATTCTGAAATAGCAAAACCGTTAACCAGTCTTTTAAAAAAGGGTCAACCATTCGTCTGGGATGCTTTTTGCGATGAATCCTTCAATAAATTAAAAAAATCATTAATTAAACCTCCAATATTACAGTATCCAGATTTTTCTGAAACATTTACCATTACTACTGATGCGAGTGACATGGCGATTGGCGCAGTTCTATCGCAGTTCAAAAACAATTTTGATTTACCGATTGCGTATGCAAGTCGAGTACTCAACAAGGCGGAAATAAATTATCCGACAATTGAAAAAGAGCTTTTGGCGATGGTATGGGCTGTTGAGCATTTCCGTCCATACGTATACGGTCGCAAATTCACAATTGTTACGGACCACAAGCCATTAATCTGGCTTTGTAATTTAAAAAATCCATCGTCTCGTTTAATGAGGTGGCGTATTAGACTCGATGAGTTCGACTACAAGGTTATTCATAAGCCGGGGAACATCAATCTAAACGCGGATGCACTGAGTAGAATAAAAATGGAAACAGACGAATCAATTGAAACAAATGTAACTACATAGTTACACGATCTCAAAATAAGCAACCGCTAGAAAGTGATATAACAAAAGAAAGTGATATAGTAAACGAATCAATTTCTAGACCTACTAATACGTTCACTAATTCAAAAATAATTCAACTTACTGATGATATTGAAATTAATAAAATTATTCAAGATTTTCATTCGAATCCTTTAGGAGGTCATCAAGGTGTTTTTCGTACTGCCGAAAGAATAAAAAGCTATTATAACTTCAATAATTTATATACTCGAATAAAAAAATTTATACAATCTTGTGAGTTGTGTCAGAAAAACAAATTCAACTAAACAAATAAAGTGCCTATGCAAATAACAACAACTTCGTCACAACCATTCGAAAAAGTATTTTTGGACATAGTCGGTCCACTTCCAATATCTTATCTCAATAATAAATAATAAATATATCCTAACCATCCTAGGTAGCTCGAGTATTCGTTGAAAAATTAATTTGCACATTCGGAGTTCCTCAACAAATATTATCAGATCAAGGAGCAAATTTCATGAGCGAATTATTTTCTAACGTGTGTAAGCTTTTAAAAATAAAAAATTAAATTCAACAGCATACCTCCCAGAGACAAACGGGGCATTAGAGCGTTCTCACAGAAGTTGGACTGAATATCTTCGAATCTATACTCAATCCGATGAACAAAATTGGGACACTTGGCTTCCGTTTGCTATTTTCACGTTCAACACCACACCACACACCGCAACTAAATTTATGCCTTATGAGTTATTATTCGGACATAAACCATTCATACCCAAAAATAGTTTATAATTACGAAGACTACATTTTCGAACTAAAAAATCGTATGCAAAATTCTTTTAATTTAGCCAGGAAAAACCTTATTACTAAGAAACAGAAGTCTAAGATTTATTACGATACAAATACCCAAGTGAAGAATTTGAATATTGGTGATTTTGTTCTGTTAAAAAATGAAGTACGAAGAAACAAGTTTTCACCTCTCTGGCTTGGACCATTTGAGATAAAACAAATTCCTTCACCTGTCAATACCACAATACTTGTTAACAATAGACTAAAAACAGTTCACAATAATCGAATTAAGAAGTTTCAACATTAAATTTTAATTATTGCATTTATTGTAAATATTTATATTGTCTAATAATTGTTCAAACTTGAATTAAATAAATAAATTGAACATTGAACCCTTATTATTATTAAGTATTATTATTTAATATGTATGTATTACTAAATAAGAACAAAAAAACAAAAACAAAAATTGTAAATATGTACTAAATTAAATAAAAAAAATATTGAAATCAAATTATATTTTAAATTAAATAATCAATAGGATTATTTAAATCTTAGGGGGAAGGTGTTATGAATTATCAATGTTACACTGTATCTTTTTATATTTTATATTATATAATCATTATATTGAAATTTGATAATTTTTAACTTTAATACAATTGTAAATATGTATATGGAATTGTAATTAAATTGTATATGTAAACCCTTATATACCATTCAAAATCTATATAAAGGAAAGTTTTTTTGTAATTCAGATCAGAGAATTTTTGCTAAAAGTTAAACAGTAACTTATAATGTGGAATAAAATTGTGAAATTTAAATAAATAAAATATAATCATAATAAAAACAATAAAAATTATAAATTATAATAGATAACAATAAATAATAGTAAAATTTGATTAAATCGAGTTAACTGTGTTTTTCTTTCTCTCGAAATTTCCAAAACCTACAACAACGTTACGTTGGGGAGACGTTTTGGTAAGGTATTGCATCTGCCTATGCATTTAACATCCAGACGTTGCTATCTTTGTAGCTCATCCGGTAGGATTCGCAGAACACGATGGACGTATAATAATTGCGACGTGGAACTATGTCTTACATCACAAAACAATTGAATAGGCAATTTCGAAAAGGGCACTTGTCTGAAAAATTAAATTTTTCAGGAATTAAAGAAAACTATCTATTTTCTGAAGTAGTATATAAATTTATACAATTTATTTTCAGGTTAAGTGTAGGGTCAAAAAGTAATTGAAAATTATAGAAATATTTAATGTTAGTCTTTATTTTATATATTTTTTTATGTATTATATGCATACGAAATGTGCCCTTCTCGAAATTCATAAAATATCATATAAATTAAATCTAATTAAAAACACAACGTATAAACTTTATGAAACTGTTATCATAAGTATCAAAATCACTTCAGCGACAGATAGAGATATATCGCCGTCGCCGATTAATAAAATGCATTAAAGTCGAAAATGCCACATCTCCAAGAGTTGTGACCTTTTCGAAATTATCGTTATACAAACCGACACTGGTGGCCGTTTTAACACAAGAAATGTGCCTATTTCAAACCAAATAGGTGCGGGGTTATATTTCCATCACATTAACGTGAAAAAACGGTTTTGTCAAAATTTTCGAGATGTGCCCTTTTCGAAATTGTATATTCAATTGTTTTGCAATTTCATTATAATTAAAAATAAATTATCATAAATATTTATGTTACTTTATGTACCTCTTCAGCCGATATTTTTAAATAATAAAATTATCTTTCTTAAGAAATGTCTTATTGGCTTCTCATCAGTGTTCTACAAAAAGTTCGACAAAGGCTAAAATCAACAATGTACTTTAAAATATGAAAGATTTTTAAAACTTTTAAAAATTAAAAAAAGTAATTTAATAACTTTCACCTTCAACGAAATTTATATTTGATTTATTTTCAGCGTTAAGCGCTTTAAGTTATTTACCCACTCAAAAACGAAAAGAAAAATCGGATTTAGTTTTTTCGATATAATTCTAAAATGTTTGCTTTGTTTACGTTAAAATTTTCTGGTTCTTGACTGAATATACAATTTAAAAAATTCAAAAGGAATTTTAATTGGCTGAGAAAATGAAAATTAAATTTTTTCGGTTTTAAATCATTTTTCAGACGAAAAAAAATTAATTCTCATTTGCTCAGCCAATTAAAAGTTTTTTTTTTTAATTTTTTAAATTGAAATAATATTATCTTGGTACATTCGGTCAAGAACCAGAAAATTTTAATGAAAATAAAGCAAACATTTTAGAATTATATCGAAAAAACTAAATCCGAATTTTCTTTTCGTTTTACAGTGGGTAAAGCGGGTTATTCATTATTAGTTTACCCCTAAATTCTCTAAAATATACCGACTTTAAATTTACACAAATTATATTTCAGCACCGATTTTTCGAAAATGTCATAATTCGAGAATTTTGCCTGCTCTAAAAATCTATACACGTTAGCATTATTGAAAACATACGGCTAAGAATATTTTGAAAGCATTCAAGTAATTTAAAGCTGAATAATATATTTCAAATTATTATTGATCCGATAGGTATGAAACGTTGCTATTGACAAAATTTAACTTGACAAAAAGATATTTTCAATCTTTATAAACAAAAACAATTCGGTAAAAATTGGGAACAAGATTTAATATCGAGACATTTCACAGAATAAATAAACAGTTTGACCGTGCAAATATCATTTGTGTTCGTTTTCATATTGAAATAAAAAGATCTAGATGCTGTATAATTTAGACATATTATGTATTGTATATAGTATAGTACAGTATAGAACATCTAATATTTGCCTTAATATTAATTTACATAATATTCGAATACTAAACAACATGAAAAAGGTCGATTTATTCATATTTTGTATACATATAATATGTTTGCATGAATTGTGGTGATGTAATGTCCATTTTATATGTTGAAAATGTAAATCTAATATGTAGAAAAATGTATTTTTATCTTCATTTAAATAACCTTAAAATACATATGTATGAGTGGCTATATACATTTTGTTTGATTCTTAGTGCTACTCAAAATTTACGACAATCTATAAGTAGTTATGCTGTTTTTTATGTAGATTTGGTCATTTCAAAGCAGCATTTTCTCAAATATTATATCATTTGAATTTAAAAACCAGAATATTTTTGGTCGCCATTTATTGATAGTTTTATCACATTTTAACCGTTTTTCATTATATTTTATTTGGCTACATAATGTACAAAAAAAATACACAAAAAAAATATGAAATGGCTTCTCTCTATGTATACATATGAGTATATTGCCACAGATATAGGTTCCCAGAAACCGATTGTATTACAAAAAATATGTAAAATACTAGAAAAAAATATTCGAATGTTAATAAATAGCATCCCTTTTTTATTTGGTTAGTTTTTTAAGTATAAATTTATGTATTATTTATGGAAAGGGATGTTCGGTATAATATGTAGGTACCTAATAAAAATATTTAAGTGACTTTCAAACAATTTTAAAATTTAAATTTGAATTACTAGATATTATATAAGGCACAATAAATTGATAATAAATGTCGAATTAATGTATATAGACGCAAAATTTATCTCGAATGGATGAAATTGAACTGTCAATTTAAATATTCAAAATCATAAAACCTACACAGAAAGGCCCAGCCATTGGCTATTTTTTTAATTATTTCTGACATCATAAAATGGATGCACAAGATTCAATGGATAAACAATATCTACCAGGTGTCAGCAAACTATTTGGAAGGACTAAATGTTATCAAAAATATGATTCAAGCTTATGACTCATGTTCACAAAATAAAATATAACACGGCAAATACAAAACACGGCCTATAAATTTATATGGAGTACAATATTGAAAAGTTGATTTTTTGGTTGAAACTATCAACGTCATTCTCGTTTGGTTCTTTGTGGTAAAATAAATTCTGTTTAGGTGTATAACAAAATTATATAAATCGCTTAAGAGCTCCGATGAAAGATTCACTGGTAAAACTTCTCTGTGAATCCCTTATTGTTTTCATGTTGTTGATAAATTGAATCATAAACGCTAAAATCCTCTGCAGTTTAAAAATCGAAAAATATTTTATCAATAAACTCTCTAATAATTCATTTGATATGAAGCCCCCGAATGTTGCTACCTTTGTTTGACGTTCTTCTTGGACATACTTAGTATCGATTTCTTGGATTAGCCATTGTTCTTCACCGTATTTTAGGGAATCAGGTCTTCCAACCATATAGGTCCTATTTCTGTAACTGTAAGGAGAACATAAAGCGGTTGATGCAATCTGCTGGATTTTGCGACGAAAGCACGTGTATACATTGGCGACGTGGTAAAATATCCAAAATGCGCGATGTTCGGTTAGTCACGAATGTTGCGTATCGATGAGGTTCACTAGCAAAACAGTCAAAGACAATTTTGGTAAGTCTGGTCTCTTGTTTAACGTTTTCAATCACATTAATTATACCTCAAGTTTGGGTAGCGATACTTGCTTGATTGGTGCAACATTATTTTTTACTGTCGCTTACTTCACGTGTACTTTTTGTTCAGGTGTGGTCATTTAAAAATATAACATCGCTGCATTCGCACCCTTGCTAGTATCAAAGAATTTATGAATGTAAACCTTGGAGGTACTAAAAAATTGTAAAAATTTCGTTAATGAAATATTTCCAAGATCCTGATGATTTGAACAAATTTTTTGCCATTGCGGCTTGTAATCTTCAGGTAACGGATCATCCCATTTTAAGTTTAAAATCCAAAGAGTCCAAATGAAAATTTTAATTTTAACAATAACCGATGCTTGCCAGCCCAGCGGGTCCAATAATCTACTGGCTTCCGAAAGGATAGTTCGTTTCGTAATCTTTTTAATTTTAATTTTTATTTTAATTTTAATTTTAATTTTAATTTTAATTTTAATTTTAATTTTAATTTTAATTTTAATTTTAATTTTAATTTTAATTTTAATTTTAATTTTAATTTTAATTTTAATTTTAATTTTAATTTTAATTTTAATTTTAATTTTAATTTTAATTTTAATTTTAATTTTAATTTTAATTTTAATTTTAATTTTAATTTTAATTTTAATTTTAATTTTAATTTTAATTTTAATTTTAATTTTAATTTTAATTTTAATTTTAATTTTAATTTTAATTTTAATTTTAATTTTAATTTTAATTTTAATTTTAATTTTAATTTTAATTTTAATTTTAATTTTAATTTTAATTTTAATTTTAATTTTAATTTTAATTTTAATTTTAATTTTAATTTTAATTTTAATTTTAATTTTAATTTTAATTTTAATTTTAATTTTAATTTTAATTTTAATTTTAATTTTAATTTTAATTTTAATTTTAATTTTAATTTTAATTTTAATTTTAATTTTAATTTTAATTTTAATTTTAATTTTAATTTTAATTTTAATTTTAATTTTAATTTTAATTTTAATTTTAATTTTAATTTTAATTTTAATTTTAATTTTAATTTTAATTTTAATTTTAATTTTAATTTTAATTTTAATTTTAATTTTAATTTTAATTTTAATTTTAATTTTAATTTTAATTTTAATTTTAATTTTAATTTTAATTTTAATTTTAATTTTAATTTTAATTTTAATTTTAATTTTAATTTTAATTTTAATTTTAATTTTAATTTTAATTTTAATTTTAATTTTAATTTTAATTTTAATTTTAATTTTAATTTTAATTTTAATTTTAATTTTAATTTTAATTTTAATTTTAATTTTAATTTTAATTTTAATTTTAATTTTAATTTTAATTTTAATTTTAATTTTAATTTTAATTTTAATTTTAATTTTAATTTTAATTTTAATTTTAATTTTAATTTTAATTTTAATTTTAATTTTAATTTTAATTTTAATTTTAATTTTAATTTTAATTTTAATTTTAATTTTAATTTTAATTTTAATTTTAATTTTAATTTTAATTTTAATTTTAATTTTAATTTTAATTTTAATTTTAATTTTAATTTTAATTTTAATTTTAATTTTAATTTTAATTTTAATTTTAATTTTAATTTTAATTTTAATTTTAATTTTAATTTTAATTTTAATTTTAATTTTAATTTTAATTTTAATTTTAATTTTAATTTTAATTTTAATTTTAATTTTAATTTTAATTTTAATTTTAATTTTAATTTTAATTTTAATTTTAATTTTAATTTTAATTTTAATTTTAATTTTAATTTTAATTTTAATTTTAATTTTAATTTTAATTTTAATTTTAATTTTAATTTTAATTTTAATTTTAATTTTAATTTTAATTTTAATTTTAATTTTAATTTTAATTTTAATTTTAATTTTAATTTTAATTTTAATTTTAATTTTAATTTTAATTTTAATTTTAATTTTAATTTTAATTTTAATTTTAATTTTAATTTTAATTTTAATTTTAATTTTAATTTTAATTTTAATTTTAATTTTAATTTTAATTTTAATTTTAATTTTAATTTTAATTTTAATTTTAATTTTAATTTTAATTTTAATTTTAATTTTAATTTTAATTTTAATTTTAATTTTAATTTTAATTTTAATTTTAATTTTAATTTAGAATTTTAATTTAGAATTTTAATTTTAATTTTAATTTTAATTTTAACTTTAACTTTAATTTTAATTTTAACTTTAACTTTAACTTTAGAATTTAGAATTTAGAATTTAGAATTTAGAATTTAGAATTTAGAATTTAGAATTTAGAATTTAGAATTTAGAATTTAGAATTTAGAATTTAGAATTTAGAATTTAGAATTTAGAATTTAGAATTTAGAATTTAGAATTTAGAATTTAGAATTTAGAATTTAGAATTTAGAATTTAGAATTTAGAATTTAGAATTTAGAATTTAGAATTTAGAATTTAGAATTTAGAATTTAGAATTTAGAATTTAGAATTTAGAATTTAGAATTTAGAATTTAGAATTTAATTTAGAATTTAGAATTTAGAATTTAGAATTTAGAATTTAGAATTTAATTTAGAATTTAGAATTTAGTATTTTTAATTTAGAATTTTTAATTTCTAATTTTAATTGTTCAAGGTGGATACCTCTTGGATTCAGTGTAAATTGTATTGTCCTTTATTGCATTTCCGATAGCTTCGTTTATTTTTTGCAAACGGAAACAACATGAAATTCGCTCAAACAATTTGTAGCATCGTTTGCTGCTGGACATAAAGTCTCTGCGATCCTTTACTAATTTATTTATAAGATACAAATTATGTTGTTCTCCAATGCAAAGCGAACATCTAGGTAAGGTGGCGGCGTGAAATGTCTTACTGGTACTAGGACTAAAAACTGCAAAAGTTCATCGATACTAGAGAAGTCATCTTCAGACGATTCATATTTCTACAATTGTTTGGTTCCTTCGTCTAATTTGTCAAATGCCAGGTATATGATCCATGGATCTTTGTATTCTTTCTTTGGCCAAATTGAAACCTCGTACCTTTTCGTTTACAACAACGTGAATATGCAAGATTTAAGGTGTATTGGGTTCATTAAAGTTCGGTTGACGCAAAAAGTGTTTAATGTATTCATTCACAATTGGCTTTTGTAATATCGTTTGGTTAAATGCTGAAAAGCGTCATAATAATTAGCATCATTAATGTGGAAATGGCAAATTGATTTGTAAGGTACCGATTAAACCGGTCTTAACTGTATGATAAATGAGGTATTCGAATTTAAGCCGGAAAAATTCCCGTATTTTCATGTACGGTCGAAACAAATCTATCGTAAAAGGAATGCCAATCTTTCAGAGATCCATAAAAAATAGGAAGACTCTGGTAACATAAAGTCGGGTTTGAGGGAAACGCCCACGTTTTGAATTACTAACGCTATCGTCTGCAAGATTTGAAGGGCCATTTAGAGGGTTAAGTAATTTTTCTCGACAAAGGAGTTGGAGTTTGGGTACCATCGTGATGCAAGCATCATCGATTCCATCTATCTCAGATGGTACAGTGGGGTCAATATCAAAAATACTGTCCGCTTCCTCGATGAATTTCTTATACAATTCTTGGATTCTCGGCATCGTTTCCCTGCGAGTCGATGTACTTTTAAGTCCTGGTTAGTTAACTTTTAATGATGACTGCACTCCACCTACCCCGGTCTGGTAACCTTATACAAAATGGTTTGTGGAACTCCAGTTTAGCCGCCATACAGTCAGAAGGCACTCCTTTGGTAGGTCTGTCTGAAATTCCTTAAGGATTTTCTGATGACCCACCATATTGCTTGGCGTGATTTTTCCTTTCGCCATAATTGCAGCATCTTTTATAATGTGCAGGTGCAACAGAGTTAGTGTTAGATGTACCGCCATCGCAAAGGTTAAACACGTTTTCGTTGAGCCCGTAACACTGATTCAATATAGTTTGCGTTGCCTTCTGCTCAGTTTTAGGCCACCACACTACCAATGCGTAAGTGACCATTGGCCTAATGATTGTTAGAAATGATCAGTGGTTCATTTTTGGTTGTAGTCCACAAGTACATCCGTAGAGTCTCTGACAGGCCCAGAAAGCCGTGGTGGCCATATTTTGAACTTCCAATAAATGTTGCTTCCAGTTCAATTTAGATCTAGGATAACCCATAGTTATTTAACCTCTCTGGATAAAGGAACAGTACTACCGTTTAACGAGGGAGCTTTTTCCTCCTTGTAAAAGGAATAATGGCAGTTTTGTTTGGATTGACACTGAGTCCTTCCTGGTCATACCACTGCCTTATTATATTGAGTGCATTTCGCATGCGATCAGCGGTGACCTTATCAAATTTACCTCTGATTATGATAGGCACATCATCCGCATAGCCCTGGACATTAAACCCATGGCTACTGAAAAGGGAACCTTTTGTGCTGTCAAATTCAAACTATAAACACTACTCTAAGTTGTAGTACTCTGCGAGACAACAACGCAACCTTGTTTTTTATCGGCAACCAAGCTCTTTTTAGGCGTTAAAACCACCTAATTTGCTAAAAAAAGTAATTGCATCCCCTAACAAAATAGAGATGCAAATATAATCTAATTTACTATGAACTAGTTGTACTTTTTATGAGAAATAATTACCAATTTGTTTTATCAAAAAAAATGGTGTCGAAATCGAGATATATCGAGAAAAGCGTTTTTGAGATTAAAACGAGCTTGGCTGCCGTTCAAAAAATAGGTTTCGTTAATGTCTCACAGCGTACTACAACTAAGAATAGTTTTTATAATTTTTTGAATTTGACAGTTCAAAAGGTTCCCTTGTCAGAAGTAGGGCCTGCGTCCCGGGAATTCCCGGAATGGAATTCCTGGGAATCTAAGAAATTAAAAGTATTCCCGTTTCCTCGGAATGTTGTGAATATTTCCCGGGAATGCAAACTCCAATTTCAAGGCTGCTCAATAAACTGCATTGAGGCAAGGTCGTGTCCCGAGTCCATGGAATTCTCGGGAATAGTCCAGGATCAAGCCGTAGTCAGAAGGACCAGTAGTCAATAACCCGTGATAATAAAAGAGGAAACAGCATGGAGCGGATCCACCTAATTGTAGAAAGCGGAACCCTTTTTCCATTACTGCCCTCTCTATCGATCCATAGTAGATATTATCAAACGCCCCTTCAATGTTCATGAAGGCACAAAGGGTAATTTCTTTATATGCCACTGCTTGCGGTAATTTCTTTATATGCCACCATTAAAGGATGTTTTCCATTGTCTTCAACAGAAACGATGTGAGGCTAAAGGCTAATTGGCCGATATGCCTTGGGCCGGTTGTCTAGACGACCTCCTTCTCTCTCGCCCCCCCCCCCTTTGGAATAAAGACCACATTAACTATCCTCCATAGTTTCGGAATATAGTTAAAAGCATAACTTGTCCGAAACATCTGGAGCAAGCTAGGAAATATTTCCTCAATACCTTTTAAAGCAATGCTTACCATCCCCTCAAGCGGATTTGAAAGGTAGAAAGATCCTATGACCCAGCTCACCTTGCTGGGTGTGGAAATTTTCCCAGAGTGATTCCAGATCTTGCTATGTAAAGGTCATCTCAATTGAATGGCCATGCGGGTTATCTTGGGCTCCTATCACTACTGAATCCGGAAAGTGTGTATCTAATAGGAGCTCTAATGGTTGCTTCCGGTTTTCAGTGAACCTTCCATTTTGCTTCCGAAGAAGTCCTAAATCGTTTAAATGATCTTCTGGGGATGAGCTGCAGAGATCAACTCATTGATTCCCTCACAGAAATTTCCTGCAGTAGCCCTTTTGGATCTTCTTAATTCTAGATTATATTCCGTCAAGACCATTTTATGTTTGCCTGATTCACCGGTGCGTTTAGCCTTGTTGAATAATCTTCTTGATTTTTTCCTCAGCTTACCCAGCGTCGTTGTTATCGTAAGCCAAGTGTATAGAATTATGCAGCTGGTTTGAATACAACTCCAAACCCTCTGGAGACTCTACGTTCGCCACAACCGAAGTCGTTTCTGATTCGAGTGAAACTCTATAAGAGTCCTAGTTGGTCCGTTTTGTAATTCTTATTTCCTGTCGCTGTATGTGATCCGCTAAAGAAGCATATTCAAGCACATGTCAGTTTTTAGCTATGTCGATGACATGCGGACTAGCAAGTGCCAAATCTAGAACGTTTTACGCATTTTAAAAAGTAGGTTTCCTTCTCCTATTGACAATATCTAAATAATTATTTGAGATCAATAGATTTGTGAAGAAATACAAAAATGTACCTTTGTTATTGATGTCCATGCCGCCCCACACCGTGTGGTGCGCGTTTGCATTGCATGTTCGGGCCTTACTCGAGGTTAATTTTACCAGGATTAGGAGAGGTAAGGTAACATCGAATCCACTTGCCTTTAGATATATAAATTGTAATTCATATTTTAGATTATTTTATGATGTTATGCAGCTGAACTCATACATGCTAATGTATATGGAAAATATGATAGAATGTCTGTGCCCTATGGACAATTTTCATAAAAGCTAATTGCAAATATTATAAATTAATATTCAAAACATAAAAATATGTTTACATTTCATTTATTAAAAGAACATAAACCAAACAATCTTAAATATTTAAATTTTCAATTAATCCTAACCTTAGATATAAAATGCCTTGAAAACCATAATAAATACACGAATTTATGTAAATGTATCTTTAAGCAAAATTCCATGAATTTCTCAAGTTCAAAACTGGATTCATTTAC
The DNA here is from genome assembly GCA_963556165.1 of Tipula helvola. Lineage (NCBI taxonomy): Eukaryota > Metazoa > Arthropoda > Insecta > Diptera > Tipulidae > Tipula > Tipula helvola. The sequence continues at coordinate 288,674,394 of OY744481.1, forward strand.
ATTGAACATATTATTGCATTTGAAATTAGAAAAGAAATAAAAACGGCGCAATAACATAAAAAAAAATTTCATCGATAAAATAATAAATAAACTCCACAATCTATACCAGCAAAATACATTAAATGTTCAAGTAGACAAAATAATTGTACATTTAAAAATTATTATGTTGAATGCTAAAATAAAGCAAAAATTTATATTTATTTGCGTTATACTCGTACATACATTTTGTATCGTTTAATTTTCATCGAAAATCCATTAAACTTACATAAATTATAGAGTGTTGAAATTTTGATTACGTAATCTTTTTTTGTTCTTTGTTTTTATATCACGTACTTTGAAAATTTACATAAATACAATATAATGTGGTTTGCTTAGAAAATCTGAATATTTCTTATAATGGTAACCGCTGTGAGGGTTTAAAAGCTTCTTTCTCAGTGAATAACTCATTGAGTGTTGTCAAAGTCTTTTGGATATTAAACCCCTTAATCAAATTTATAATTTTTGTGGAAACAAAATAAGTTTTCAATGTTTTTCTTACAAATCATTAGTAAAAAACGATCGACTATCGCTGCGAGTTGTAAACAATTAGGTTAAAGCTAGGCCCATCTCTCACTGCTTACAGTGAAATTGTCCCTTGGCACTTCTCACCGCGGTTTCTGCTAGCCCAGGAGCGTAAAGTTTTGTGAGGGGTAAACGATTTATATGGGGGTGGGGAGAAGGCAGGATAATCCTTAATGTTTAAAACTTTCGAAACATTTCACGGACCACCAAACCGAATGATCAAGCACCGCCGTACTTGCCTGCTCTGCGGAACTGAACATATGTAGCTCGGAAGCAGTTAAATTATTTATTTATTTAAGGAAGATTTAAAGTTGTTGGCCTACATTACTGCCTTTCCAAGAAAGTCGTTCGCAAATATTTGCCAGGCGATCTTTGAATATATAAAATGCATCGGATGTACTTTGTTGACCAACTGGCTAAATTGTGAAGCAAAGCTACTTTAGACGTATGTTAATAAGTCATTTAATTTAGGATTTAAAGCACCATCATGCTTACAGAACAACTTTAAACTGAAAAAAAGCAAAAATCAAAAACGGTTTAATGTACAACAAGAAGGACTGCAAACCATCTCCTTCGATTGCCAAAAAAATATGGTTCTCCCGGAAGTGCGAAGCCAGGCAGCTTATTTTTCGAGACAACTGTATTTGCGGGTTGTGCGTGTATTATCACTTGACAGGCTCAATTCAGATAACGTGTCTCTGTACGTTGGATTCGAAAATGAGGATACGTAAGGCACTAACGAGATTGCGTCGGCATTATATCACCGACTATGCCGAAGTGGAGCAGGAGAAGGGGATTAAGGAGATTTCAATTCAGCTACTGATTTGCAGTGGCTGCGGTGTCCAAAATAAAATTCAACCGTGGGTATGATTCCTTTCTGCCTAAAAGAAGTGGTAACTGAGCAGACACAAGAAGTGCAAATTATTTTTCCGATCCTGTTCTGGTATATTTCGCCGGACAGAGTTTTTGGCCAGCTAGAGAAAAGCTAAAGAAGCTAAAGAGCGGATCATAAATTCGAAGGAATATTTAGGTTTATATGCCGAACATGGAGATATTTAATGTATTGAATCAGATGCCTGCCCTGTGAAGGATTTGAAAACAGCAACCGCAACCTGTGGTAATCCTCCAGACAACCGCACGTCCAGTTTAACAAGGCCAAGCAATCCATCATTCGAAAAACGCCTGAAGGTTATATTTCTGTTCGCGCTGAGGTAGCTTAAACATCGGACGTTGGGGTATGTAATACACGAAAAAACAACAGCATCTCTCAAATTCAGGCAGAACTTTTAGATATCAGAGTTCCCGTAAAAAAAAGTGAAACTGGATAATGTTACCAAGTTGTTCATAAAGCACTTCGGCAAAAATTAGGAGACAATGGATGAGCTAGACTGCTATAGACCGGCCCTCCATTCTGAGGCAAAGCAAAATATTGTTTAAGATTGTACTCAACCTATAAATTCGGATATTGTGGATTGCAACCATACTGACGATCATGAATTTATATTTTTATGTTTTCGTTTCGCATATAATTTATTTGGTTGTTGTTTAATGAAATTTTTGTTCTATTTTACAAGTGGCTCGTGTTATTAGCCAAGAGAAAGACAACGGATGTAACCTGCAATGAGACGCTACAACATACCACTGTAGGTGAAACGCATACTTTCGAACAACCCAACATTTTAACCTCAGCCAACAAATGGGACCAACGATAGATCTGGAAACGGTCAACCTAGAACCAGAAGTTCAGAAGGTGTTAACAGCAGTCCAGATGTTGCACCGCAAAGAGTCATGGCACCAAATGAATATCCAAGATTTTCCTCAATATGCGATACCCTTACTCATTCCAGTTGTTTTGCTACTTGTTGCAGGGTACCAGAGACGACAACTAGTCCAAATGTTGTTTCAAATAAGTCAGCGCAGACCAAGGGACCACAATATTTTACCGATGGCAACTGACTATCGCCGCCGAAGCATACGTTAAGTCGTTAGTTCAAAAATTAAATTATCCACCTGTCTCCATCCAACAGAGCATGAGATCTCTTTAATCTCAAGGATTGAATTTTCCCCACGCTGTAACGGTGGCTTGGCATCCTCCATTATCAATTTATCCCACATCAATCAATTTTCTAGATAAACATGCCAACACGACCTTGAAGATGACGACTTCACAATTATCGAGATTGAAAAAATAAGTTGGTGAGGCTAATTTCAGTTGTTGTTTGTTTTGTTTAAATGTGCTGATACATCAGTGCATAAGACAAACAATAAAAAAATAAAGAATACGATCTTTATTTTCTTCTTTTTTCCTCGTTAGTGCAACACATAAAAATCCATTAGAAAAATGCGGATTAAGCAAACGGCGATCTTTGTTAGTGTATTATGAATTAGATGTAACTAAGTAAAATAGAACATGGAAAATAAAAAATAAAAAAATGTAAAGGAAAAAATTTTGTAAAATGGAAAACCTGAAACTTAACTTTAACTTCATAAAAATTTTATTTAGAATCAGTTTTCAAGTATTAAAGAATTATTATTATTTTTTTAAATTTAGCAGTAAAACAAAATATTAAAGTAATTTTTTTTCTATGGTGGGGATAATTCAGTGATTTTTGAAGGACTAATTTTTGGCAGTGGTTAAAAATTACTGAATATTTCAAGTTTTTTTTGAGTCGAGTTTAGTTTTTAGATCACTCTATTTCTAGGTTAGTATTTAGATAACTTGAGTTTCAGACTCCAGATTGTAAACTACAGTGTGTTCAATCGTGTTTATTCTACATTTATATTACCGAAGAAAACCCGAAACAATTTTTTTCTTTTTGTTAAAACAAAAACAAAATAGAAGAAACACGGAGGAGAAAACATACAATTAGTGGTGAGTAGAATGTGTATGCAACTAACCAAAAAAGGGGCCCAATCAGTAGTGGGTTAATTGACACCCTCATTAGAGGCGGGTGAAAGCGTGCTTCATTGCGTCGTCGTCCTTTGGTCAATTACGTACCACTGATTTAATCTGTACTAACAACTAAAAAATAGTTTTTTTGTTCTCGTCTACCACAAATTTAAAGAAAAATTGTTTTGCACTGTTAGTTTGATAATGTGTGGCTAAGGCCCCATTATTGTCCATTCATGCTGGACATTTTACATCATTTTCGATAGTCACCACAGACAGGTCCAAAATATTCAATAAGTTCCGCCCAATCCATTTGTGATCTCAATGATCACCCAATTTTTTGTTAAATCGCGGTATAACTAGGTTTATCAACTGTGTCACTCCAATCCCCACGACCAATTTTACCTTTACCGGCCTTGAGCACAGGCAAATGACGCACGGGGTGACAACAGCGGTCGAAAAACAACAATTTTGTATATGTCGAGCTGAGGTAATTCAGCTCGTTACATTACAAAATTATAAAAATAAAGAATAAAATATAAATAATAAAGAATAAAATATAAAAAATTTAATATAAAAAATAAAATAAAAATTATAAAATATAAAATATAAAGAATAAAATATAAAATATTAAATGTAAAATATAAATTATAAATTATAAAATATAAAGAATAAAATACAAAATATAAATTTAAAATATAAAGAATAAAATAAAAATTATAGAATATTAAATATAAAGAATAAAATATAAATTATAAACTATAAAATATAATGAATAAAATATCAAATATATAATATACAATAAATAAAAAAAATACAAATATAAAATATTAAACATAAAATAAAAATATAAAATATTTAATGAGAGATGTTAAATAAAAATATTAAGAATAAAATATAAAATATAAATTTGAAACATAAAGAATAAATGTTGGTTAGTTTTTTAACTTTTTATAGACACAATTTATTTTTATTGTACATTAATAACGCCAAATAATGCACAACATAATTTAATTTTTGATATTTATGCCGAATTTTCGATTGTTCCAATCATTTTCCAGGCTTTAATTTATTTACAACTAAAAAAATATTTTATCAAATATTATAAACATAGAATATGTATGCATATAGTAAAACATACATACAATATTAATTAATTATTAACAATAAAAAAACCTTTTTTTAAGATTTTTCAGTTTAAAAAATTATTTTCGTTTTTCCAAAACAACAAAAACTTCACAACAAGAAAATTTCAATTTTTTAAATATTAAATATTAGATATTAAACAAAAATATTAAAAATAATATTTAAAATATAAAGAATAAAGAATAAAATATAAAATAATAAATATAAAAAATTAAATATAAATTATAAAATATAAAGAATTAAATATAAAAAGTAAATATAAAATATAAATTATAAAATATAAAGAATAAAATATAAAATATAAATTATAAATTATAAAATATAAAGGATAAAATATTAAATATTAAATATAAAAATTAAATTAAAAATTATAGAATATAAAATATAAAGAATAAAATATAAAATATGAAATATTAATTATCTATAAGAAATACAAATATAAAATATTAAATATAAAAATAAAATATAAAGATTAAATATAAATTATAAATTATAAAGAATAAAATTTCAAATATATAATATACAATAAATTAAAAAAAAAAAATAAAAATATAAAAAATTAAATATAAAATATAAAATTCAAATATAAAATATTTAATGAGAGATGTTAAATAAAAATATTAAGAATAAAATATAAAATATAAAATATAAAATATAAAATATAAAATATAAAATATAAAATTCAAATATAAAATATTTAATGAGAGATGTTAAATAAAAATATTAAGAATAAAATATAAAATATAAAATATAAAATATAAAATATAAAATATAAAATATAAAATATAAAATATAAAATATAAAATATAAAATATAAAATATAAAATATAAAATATAAAATATAAAATATAAAATATAAAATATAAAATATAAAATATAAAATATAAAATATAAAATATAAAATATAAAATATAAAATATAAAATATAAAATATAAAATATAAAATATAAAATATAAAATATAAAATATAAAATATAAATATAAAATATAAAATATAAAATATAAAATATAAAATATAAAATATAAAATATAAAATATAAAATATAAAATATAAAATATAAAATATAAAATATAAAATATAAAATATAAAATATAAAATATAAAATATAAATATAAAATATAAAATATAAAATATAAAATATAAAATATAAAATATAAAATATAAAATATAAAATATAAAATATAAAATATAAAATATAAAATATAAAATATAAAATATAAAATATAAAATATAAAATATAAAATATAAAATATAAAATATAAAATATAAAATATAAATATAAAATATAAAATATAAAATATAAAATATAAAATATAAAATATAAAATATAAAATATAAAATATAAAATATAAAATATAAAATATAAAATATAAAATATAAAATATAAAATATAAAATATAAAATATAAAATATAAAATATAAAATATAAAATATAAAATATAAAATATAAAATATAAAATATAAAATATAAAATATAAAATATAAAATATAAAATATAAAATATAAAATATAAAATATAAAATATAAAATATAAAATATAAAATATAAATATAAAATATAAAATATAAAATATAAAATATAAAATATAAAATATAAAATATAAATATAAAATAAAAATATAAAATATAAAATATAAAATATAAAATATAAAATATAAAATATAAAATATAAAATATAAAATATAAAATATAAAATATAAAATATAAAATATAAAATATAAAATATAAAATATAAAATATAAAATATAAAATATAAATATAAAATATAAAATATAAAATATAAAATATAAAATATAAAATATAAAATATAAAATATAAAATATGAAATATGAAATATGAAATATGAAATATGAAATATGAAATATGAAATATGAAATATGAAATATGAAATATGAAATATGAAATATGAAATATGAAATATGAAATATGAAATATGAAATATAAAATATAAAATATAAAATATAAAATATAAAATATAAAATATAAAATATAAAATATAAAATATAAAATATAAAATATAAAATATAAAATATAAAATATAAAATATAAAATATAAAAATATAAAATATAAAATATGAAATATAAAATATAAAATATAAAATATAAAATATAAAATATAAAATATAAAATATAAAATATAAAATATAAAATATAAAATATAAAATATAAAATATAAAATATAAAATATAAAATATAAAATATAAAATATAAAATATAAAATATAAAATATAAAATATAAATATAAATATAAAATATAAAATATAAAATATAAATATAAAATATAAAATATAAAATATAAAATATAAATATAAAATATAAAATATAAAATATAAAATATAAAATATAAAATATAAAATATAAAATATAAAATATAAAATATAAAATATAAAATATAAAATATAAAATATAAAATATAAAATATAAAATATAAAATATAAAATATAAAATATAAAATATAAAATATAAAATATAAAATATAAAATATAAAATATAAAATATAAAATATAAAATATAAAATATAAAATATAAAATATAAAATATAAAATATAAATATAAATATAAAATATAAAATATAAAATATAAAATATAAAATATAAAATATAAAATATAAAATATAAAATATAAAATATAAAATATAAAATATAAAATATAAAATATAAATATAAAATATAAAATATAAAATATAAAATATAAAATATAAAATATAAAATATAAAATATAAAATATAAAATATAAAATATAAAATATAAAATATAAAATATAAAATATAAAATATAAAATATAAAATATAAAATATAAAATATAAAATATAAAATATAAAATATAAAATATAAAATATAAAATATAAAATATAAAATATAAAATATAAAATATAAAATATAAAATATAAAATATAAAATATAAAATATAAAATATAAAATATAAAATATAAAATATAAAATATAAAATATAAAATATAAAATATAAAATATAAAATATAAAATATAAAATATAAATATAAAATATAAATATAAAATATAAAATATAAAATATAAAATATAAAATATAAAATATAAAATATAAAATATAAAATATAAAATATAAAATATAAAATATAAAATATAAAATATAAAATATAAAATATAAAATATAAAATATAAAATATAAAATATAAAATATAAAATATAAAATATAAAATATAAAATATAAAATATAAAATATAAATATAAAATATAAAATATAAAATATAAAATATAAAATATAAAATATAAAATATAAAATATAAAATATAAAATATAAAATATAAAATATATAAAATATAAAATATAAAATATAAATATAAAATATAAAATATAAAATATAAAATATAAAATATAAAATATAAAATATAAAATATAAAATATAAAATATAAAATATAAAATATAAAATATAAAATATAAAATATAAAATATAAATATAAAATATAAAATATAAAATATAAAATATAAAATATAAAATATAAAATATAAAATATAAAATATAAAATATAAAATATAAAATATAAAATATAAAATATAAAATATGAAATATGAAATATGAAATATGAAATATGAAATATAAAATATAAAATATAAAATATAAAATATAAAATATAAAATATAAAATATAAAATATAAAATATAAAATATAAAATATAAAATATAAAATATAAAATATAAAATATAAAATATAAAATATAAAATATAAAATATAAAATATAAAATATAAAATATAAAATATAAAATATAAAAATATAAAATATAAAATATAAAATATAAAATATAAAATATAAAATATAAAATATAAAATATAAATATAAAATATAAATATAAATATAAAATATAAAATATAAAATATAAAATATAAAATATAAAATATAAAATATAAAATATAAAATATAAAATATAAATATAAAATATAAAATATGAAATATGAAATATGAAATATGAAATATGAAATATGAAATATGAAATATGAAATATGAAATATGAAATATAAAATATGAAATATGAAATATGAAATATGAAATATGAAATATGAAATATGAAATATGAAATATGAAATATGAAATATGAAATATGAAATATGAAATATGAAATATGAAATATGAAATATGAAATATGAAATATGAAATATGAAATATGAAATATGAAATATGAAATATGAAATATGAAATATGAAATATGAAATATGAAATATGAAATATGAAATATGAAATATGAAATATGAAATATGAAATATGAAATATGAAGTATAAAATATAAAATATAAAATATAAAATATAAAATATAAAATATAAAATATAAAATATAAAATATAAAATATAAAATATAAATATAAAATATAAAATATAAAATATAAAATATAAAATATAAAATATAAAATATAAATATAAATATAAAATATAAAATATAAAATATAAAATATAAATAAAATATAAAATATAAAATATAAAATATAAAATATAAAATATAAAATATAAAATATAAAATATAAAATATAAAATATAAAATATAAAATATAAAATATAAAATATAAAATATAAAATATAAAATATAAAATATAAAATATAAAATATAAAATATAAAATATAAAATATAAAATATAAAATATAAAATATAAAATATAAAATATAAAATATAAAATATAAAATATAAAATATAAAATATAAAATATAAAATATAAAATATAAAATATAAAATATAAAATATAAAATATAAAATATAAAATATAAAATATAAAATATAAAATATAAAATATAAAATATAAAATATAAAATATAAAATATAAAATATAAAATATAAAATATAAAATATAAAATATAAATATAAAATATAAAATATAAAATATAAAATATAAAATATAAAATATAAATATAAAAATATAAAATATAAAATATAAAATATAAAATATAAAATATAAAATATAAAATATAAAATATAAAATATAAAATATAAAATATAAAATATAAAATATAAAATATAAAATATAAAATATAAAATATAAAATATAAAATATAAAATATAAAATATAAAATATAAAATATAAAATATAAAATATAAAATATAAATATAAAATATAAAATATAAAATATAAAATATAAAATATAAAATATAAAATATAAAATATAAAATATAAAATATAAAATATAAAATATAAAATATAAAATATAAAATATAAAATATAAAATATAAAATATAAAATATAAAATATAAAATATAAAATATAAAATATAAAATATAAAATATAAAATATAAAATATAAAATATAAAATATAAAATATAAATATAAAATATAAAATATAAAATATAAAATATAAAATATAAAATATAAAATATAAAATATAAAATATAAAATATAAAATATAAAATATAAAATATAAAATATAAAATATAAAATATAAAATATAAAATATAAATATAAAATATAAAATATAAAATATAAAATATAAAATATAAAATATAAATATAAAATATAAAATATAAAATATAAAATATAAATATAAAATATAAAATATAAAATATAAAATATAAAATATAAAATATAAATATAAAATATAAAATATAAAATATAAAATATAAAATATAAAATATAAAATATAAAATATAAAATATAAAATATAAAATATAAAATATAAAATATAAAATATAAAATATAAAATATAAAATATAAAATATAAAATATAAAATATAAAATATAAAATATAAAATATAAAATATAAAATATAAAATATAAAATATAAAATATAAAATATAAAATATAAAATATAAAATATAAAATATAAAATATAAAATATAAAATATAAAATATAAATATAAAATATAAAATATAAAATATAAAATATAAAATATAAAATATAAAATATAAAATATAAAATATAAAATATAAAATATAAAATATAAAATATAAAATATAAAATATAAAATATAAAATATAAAATATGAAATATGAAATATGAAATATGAAATATGAAATATGAAATATGAAATATGAAATATGAAATATGAAATATGAAATATGAAATATGAAATATGAAATATGAAATATGAAATATGAAATATGAAATATAAAATATAAAATATAAAATATAAAATATAAAATATAAAATATAAAATATAAAATATAAAATATAAAATATAAAATATAAAATATAAAATATAAAATATAAAATATAAAATATAAAATATAAAATATAAAATATAAAATATGAAATATAAAATATAAAATATAAAATATAAAATATAAAATATAAAATATAAAATATAAAATATAAAATATAAAATATAAAATATAAAATATAAAATATAAAATATAAAATATAAAATATAAAATATAAATATAAAATATAAATATAAAATATAAAATATAAAATATAAAATATAAAATATAAAATATAAAATATAAAATATAAAATATAAAATATAAAATATAAAATATAAAATATAAAATATAAAATATAAAATATAAAATATAAAATATAAAATATAAAATATAAAATATAAAATATAAAATATAAAATATAAAATATAAAATATAAAATATAAAATATAAAATATAAAATATAAAATATAAAATATAAAATATAAAATATAAATATAAAATATAAAATATAAAATATAAAATATAAAATATAAAATATAAAATATAAAATATAAAATATAAAATATAAAATATAAAATATAAAATATAAAATATAAAATATAAAATATAAAATATAAAATATAAAATATAAAATATAAAATATAAAATATAAAATATAAAATATAAAATATAAAATATAAAATATAAAATATAAAATATAAAATATAAAATATAAAATATAAAATATAAAATATAAAATATAAAATATAAAATATAAAATATAAAATATAAAATATAAATATAAAATATAAAATATAAAATATAAAATATAAAATATAAAATATAAAATATAAAATATAAAATATAAAATATAAAATATAAAATATAAAATATAAAATATAAAATATAAAATATAAAATATAAAATATAAAATATAAAATATAAAATATAAATATAAATATAAAATATAAAATATAAAATATAAAATATAAAATATAAAATATAAAATATAAAATATAAAATATAAAATATAAAATATAAAATATAAAATATAAAATATAAAATATAAAATATAAAATATAAATATAAAATATAAATAAAATATAAAATATAAAATATAAAATATAAAATATAAAATATAAAATATAAAATATAAAATATAAAATATAAAATATAAAATATAAAATATAAAATATAAAATATAAAATATAAAATATAAAATATAAAATATAAAATATAAAATATAAAATATAAAATATAAAATATAAAATATAAAATATAAATATAAATATAAAATATAAAATATAAAATATAAAATATAAAATATAAAATATAAAATATAAATATAAAATATAAAATATAAAATATAAAATATAAAATATAAAATATAAAATATAAAATATAAAATATAAATATAAAATATAAAATATAAAATATAAAATATAAAATATAAAATATAAAATATAAAATATAAAATATAAAATATAAAATATAAAATATAAAATATAAAATATAAAATATAAAATATAAAATATAAAATATAAAATATAAAATATAAAATATAAAATATAAAAATATAAAATATAAAATATAAAATATAAAAATATAAAATATAAAATATGAAATATGAAATATGAAATATGAAATATGAAATATAAAATATAAAATATAAAATATAAAATATAAAATATAAAATATAAAATATAAAATATAAAATATAAATATAAAATATAAAATATAAAATATAAAATATAAAATATAAAATATAAAATATAAAATATAAAATATAAAATATAAAATATAAAATATAAAATATAAAATATAAAATATAAAATATAAAATATAAAATATAAAATATAAAATATAAAATATAAAATATAAAATATAAAATATAAAATATAAAATATAAAATATAAAATATAAAATATAAAATATAAAATATAAAATATAAAATATAAAATATAAAATATAAAATATAAAATATAAAATATAAAATATAAAATATAAAATATAAAATATAAAATATAAAATATAAAATATAAAATATAAAATATAAAATATAAAATATAAAATATGAAATATGAAATATGAAATATGAAATATGAAATATGAAATATGAAATAT